>CAJUYG010000117.1:96345-111859 GCA_910591675.1 Galerucella calmariensis
AAAAATATATTTTTATTAATATTTTTATTCCGTAATCTTTGATATGATTAATTATTCCATTTACACTTTGGATATTTAGATTTTGTTCAGTGGCTGCAATTGTTACTACAAATGTCAAAATTGCAAACTTATCATGAATGAACCATACTTAACAAATTTTCTATAAATATATCTAGGTTCATTTCGTTGGTTCTCCCTGTACATTATAAATAGAATCAAATACTTTAAGCTTTTATCGATGTCAAATGAATAAAACGTTTATGCCTATTTTAAACAAATTTCCGATATAGAATTTGTTACGTAATGAATTCTAGAGCATTATTAATTGTTATCGCACATGCATTTAGAAAAATAACCAATAATTTATAAATTTATTAACTTCACATCGAATTGCCAAAACAAGGTCATATAATGAATAAAAAATGGTGTTTGTTATCATCCTTAGTAATATTAATAATGAAATATATGAAATCGTAAAAGTGTGGCGCCTGATATAATAGTAAAAAATAAGAATCAATTATAAATATCAATTAAATAATTTCAACAATTACTCAAATAAGAAATTGATAAATAGTAATATACAGACTATTTGGTCAGTTTTGATGTCAAAAAAACAATAGAAAAATCAGTATTTCGTGTAGCTGGTGCTATGTTTGGTTAAAATATTTGGCTCAGTTTTCATGATTTCCTCCACGTAACTGGCTGTTATTACTTAAAAACAAAATATATGAACAAAACTATTTGAAACTGTGAGAAAAAATGATCGTTTGTGTTTGTTTCTTGGATACAGCTCTCAGTCAAACACCCAAACACCCAAGGAACTGGGATAGGAGTGTTCGGGCCAGGAACCAAACACTCTGAAAGCTTGGGAAAAGCCACAAGTATCTTTCAAGCGGAAATCCACGCCATAAGAAAGTGCGCCCAGTTCAATATTGATAAAGGATACAGAAGACAAAGGATTATCATAATGTCGGATAGTCAAGCAGCCATTAAAGCACTGAGCTCTTGTGTAATCAGTTCCAAAATGGTGTGGGAATGCCTAGACGAACTCAATGAACCAGGCGAGAACAATATAGTCACCTTACTATGGATTCCAGGACACCCTGGAGTAGAAGGAAATGAAATAGCAGATGAACTAGCAAAGAGGGGGATTGAAATACCTTTCTGGGGGCCTGAACCCTTTTGCGGAATCAGCACCAATGTAATATTGGAAGAAATAGGAAAGCCGAGAAAAATAGAAGATCTGACCATTGGAAAGATCTAGTTGACTTTTCTGGGTGACTAAATCCTGTTGAGATCAAATGAATGCATAAGTCAAAGTAAAACTGAGCTGAGAGTTTTAACAGGGATCCTAACGAGTCATTGTCGCCTAAATGGGAACCTAAAAAAGCTCAAAATAGTGAAGGAAGAAGAATGCAGATGTTGTGACATGGAAGAAGAAACCTCCATCCACATACTTTCCAACTGCACAGCACTTCAGAATCCTCTAGCACAGCACCTGGAAGATTACTGGATAGAAGGAGAAGTTGAAGCCTGCAGACATCCTAAAACTCCTCCGGGAAATAGGACTAAAGGAACTACTAGTTTCTGAGACTCTCCTCAGAAACTAAGTAGAGGTAAGGGGGCACAATAGATCTTTTAGTTCTCAGTGAATATCACCCCAAAATACATACATACATACATTCATACGGGTTAAGAAAACAATAGAAAAATAAGTATTTCGCGTAGATGGGGCTATGTTTGGTTAAAATGTTTGGCTCAGTTTTTCTCATGTCCTATACGTAACTGGCTATCATTACTTATAATACAGAATATGAACAAAACTATTTAAAACTGTAAGAAGAAATGCTTGTTTGTGTTTGTTTCTTGGATACGGCTCTTAGTCAAACACCCAGTACATTATTTTTTGTATTTTTTATGTTTATCAACATATTGTGAATTAATATGAAAAAAATTTTCATTATTTTATAATGTTTCCTAAGAAGAGGATTTTCTTAATTCTTATTCTTCATAAAAAGTTCTGCATTATCTAAAACCCATAATACAGTCATCAAATATCAAATTTTCCAGTCGTATACGAGGTTTGTCGAAAAATTTAATTTTTGTTCAAGAGTAAAGTACCTTTAAAATTAACAATATCGAAAAATGTTCCTCAAAAAAGTTGGATATGTCGGAGCATTAGTATGAGTGAAAATTAAATTTGTTTTTAACAATAATATGATGTTAATTTTATAACTTGGTGTTTGAATGTATTTTATTATTTTCAAAATAAATGAATATGCACTTATTCCGCGTTTTAAATGCAAAAAATATTAAGAAACATGGAAAACCTGAAAGATAATTATGTGTTTCGTAATCACAAGGGATAAATGTTCATTCAAAATAAAGTCATTAGTAAAAAATAAAATAATCTGAAGTTTCAAATTAAATGAATTACATATTTAATCGTAGTTTTTCAGTAACATCTTTCGATATTGTCAAATTTAAAGGTACTTTACTCTTGAGCGAGACTAATATTTTTTGACAAACCTCGTATACGACATAATACGACTAAAAAATGTGATATTTGATGACTGTATTCTAGGTTTTAGATAATGCAGAACTTTTAATGGAGAATAACTTTTCTTCCCAAAATTAATAATAAAAAAATTTTACAAATGATTCCAACTTAGGGGGACATGTTGTATATTGTAAATTAATATGAAAAATTTTAAATTATTTTATAATGCTTCTTAAAAAGAGGATTTTACTTCAAATTAATTAACTAATTAGCATTTTATAAATTACCTTAATTAAGATATAACCTTCTATTTGTTTACCAAATATCAACTAAGTACCAGTTGTCTATTTTTGAGCGATTACTACGTATTTGGATCCGATTTTCGGCTGCACATTTTAGATACAAACTTTAATGATAACCTCTTACAATTCATGTAGAAATATAACTCCTAGACCCAGATCTATCTTACCTTATGAAAATGTAGAAAGACACTCAATATTTTTAATATAAATTGTTAGATTACATAAATTAAAAATTTAAAATTTCCCATTCCCAATTCAAAAAAAAAAATGTGTCAAAATTAATATTAAATTGCCCCAAAATTATATTTAAAATAAAAAAAATATATTTCTCAAAAAAAAAATTATAAACTTAAACTCACCTTTTCGAATAGTAGGTACCACAACACCAACTTTATCGTAAAACCGAAAAATGAAACGTCCATAAATAAAACTTCCACAGTCCGAGATGCACAACCGTCTTCGAATCAAACTGAATAAAGTATCGCGAAGCGGGAAGTGTCTAGATTCATTCCACCGCCAAAAAGATCCACCGCAAGTTATCGGTCCGCAAATTATCTAAGTCTGCAAATAATCTATCGCGCACTGGAGTTAATCAAATTTTTTTTCGAAATTCTGTCGGAGGAGCTTCGAGAACAGTCTACTTTAATTTATCGCCGGTAAAATGGAACTTGTTCAAGTTTCAAGTTAGACGGCGATGGTATTATTTGTGAAAACTTGTTGAATTGACGGAAGCGTTGACCAGACTGCAAGTCTTGCAGTATTACAGAGGAGATAGCTATTCCTGATGTGAATGTCACAAAGTTAAACTCTCGATTACAGTGGGCTTTTTACTCGCGAACAATACAGCAATAAATATTTAGACCGGTAAACATAGTTTCATTTTTTATCTTATTTTTTTGGGAATCAAACCACAATAATGTTTTTTATTTTTTATGTCGACGTTTCGGTAGCCTCCAAAAAAAAATAAGAGAAAATAGAATTAGTAATGCCACAAGGAACTTACAGAAGATAGTTTCATTTATTGAAAATATTTATTTTCATAACCATAGCAAATATGATTTATGATTAAGGGGCATCTACCAAATTCGACCTTGCACAATTATGCTTTGTATATTTTTTTGTTTCCCTACGTCCTCACGTTTAAGTTCACATAACGAAAATTTTATTAGAAATATGAAAGCTCCGCAACATGTAGATAGCCAAGCGGTCCAAGCGGATTTTGGTTCACGTACTACTCTATAAGCTTCGTCAGTACTGAACTGGTAGACCGCCGAGACCGGCGAGCGTTGTATCAACAATGGAACGGCACGCGACTACCGAAGCAGAGAGACAATGTCAGTCAATGAAGGATAGAAAAGCGAGAGATGGATTTTTATCCGATATTTTAGTGGTAGCAACCGAATTTCAATAAGGAATTGTACGGTCATAAGTAATTTGAGGATTCTCAGATTTTTATATAGTATTCATAAAGCTTGAAATTAGACTTCTTATCAATTAGTTTTTCCATTTAATCCATATTTAATTCTTTACAAGGGCTCAAACTTTGCTTAATATGTGTAATTACCTCATGATTCATATTTTTTTCAACAAAATTTGGTTAGCATTTCAAAGTTTTTATTCGATGAGAACTCTAACTTCAACATTAATCTATACATGATATATTTTTTTCTTAAGTTTCAATACATCCATTACCTCAAAATTATTTGCCAAAAATACTTCGATATTTTGTCAAATCGCTGCCGATAAATTCCCCTTAAATTCACGACTTTAATATTGAATTTTCCAATGAAAAAAATCAAACTTAATGCCCTGTAACTCTTTCCTCGACAATAGATATTGTGTTCCAATAGTTATGAATCACCCTGTATAAAGTTTGACACTTTTTTAATCTATTTAGCACGAGATAACATTCATAGGATCACGAGATAAGATGATAATTTAGCAAATGATTTACCTCGCTGAATTTATTAAGGTTTTATTACCGTCTTCTTATTTTTTTTTTCAAGGTAATATTTTGAATACTCGTAATATGCATACACTCGTACCTTCAAATATTTATCGACATTTTAATCGCTATTTTTAGAAGAAAAAAAAATAATTCCTTTGACAAATAATATACGTAAAACACGTGAACTGAAAAAGAAAAAGAGAAACATTTGAATTCAGTTTTTAGTTTAAGGATTTTAAACGCCCTATATTAAATATATAATTGTAATTTGGTTTAGTCACAAAATATTGTAAGAAATGGAATTTCTTTATATACTCTCTCAAACGACCACAGCTCAGCTGCAAAATAAATCGGCTGCTGCATGTTAATAAAATCCATTTTTTTCAATCTTAAGTTGATTAACTTTTAAAAAAAGTTCAAAAGAAGCTAGCTGTATCTGTAGAGTAGGGAGGAGGAGTTTAGGCCCACTGTACTTATGCCAAGCGACCTTTTCTACGTCCTCCTAGGTCATCGTCCATTCTTTCCTTTCCCGAAGGGTGGATAAACTACTAGAACACGTCTTTATATCGGCAGGTGTAGGCCAAGACTCTCCAAACACACACTCTTTCATTGACGATAACACTCATATAGAACATGATTGACAGGAATGTCTTCCTGTTCACACATCCTGCGCAGAGGGTCTTTCAGTAGCTAGATTGTATTAGTGGACAGCAGCCAGTCGGAAATGATGCTGTTAAGTGTAGGTTTTTCCTGGTCATCACCAAATATTTCCAGGGTGATCCTGCCAAAGTGCATCTTCTGATCTCAGTTATGCAATTGTCGAAGTCGTCAGGCCGTAGGTAGGTGTCATAGGGTCCAACAAGTCTTAGTCCAGCCGCTTCCCTGGCTAAAGAATCGGCAATGCGGTTACGTTTACTCCTTTCATGCCCTTTAGCGCGCCTCAGGATAATATTGTCATCTACCGAGGTGTTAGCTAGTGATGGCACTCTAATACTAGCCCTGATGCAACACATTGTCAGAAGCTATCTATATAAACGAATTTTTCCACTACTAGCTGCGGGGTTGACAATTTTTGCATCTTCTAGCCAACTAAGAAGTTGAATTTCTCTATTAGTGGTTAACATTTTTTTCTATTATCAACCTAGGTCAATAATGGACAAATTCAAATACCTATTTTGAGAATTCAGGGATGGTATTTCAACAAAAGCTTGTGCAACATAATTTTGTATACCCAGGAGATTTACTTTAACATATATGCTGCTTGAAATTACCCATCAAGATAGAATTATTTGAATAAACATGTCATTAGTTTAAAATTCGCGCTCAACCAAAAATGACTGATGACATAACGAGTACGTTCATAATATATCGAAAACTGACAGTGTAGTTGTCAGTCAGACGACGGAGTAAACGCATCTCGTGGTGCGTTTGTGAATTATTTTTAATTTTTGTCTTAAATTTGGCCTAGTAGTGGAAAAAATTGTATATACACCATGGTGTGGAAGACATTAGTGTATAATATAATATTAAATAACTGTTGTTAAGTTTATACAATGAATTCAAAAAATACGTGAGAAAATTATACACCACTGAGAAGTTTGTATTTGGCATTTTTTAACATAAAAAATGAGGACCATTAGCTGCCCGTACACCACCAGAATTCAGAACGTTTATTATCCTTGACAAATTAAATTAAACTTTTTTTATTTTATATTTAGGAGGCTTTGACCTTCTCCTCGCCGACTTATCTCATCTATTTCAAAAAATAGTAACGGTCTCATTTCAGTGGCCGTAACATTTTAGCTCATTTATTTTATTGTTTTTTATGTGTTGACTGATTTATATATTTCTAATATACTATTGTAATAAATATTCTATTGCGATCTATAAATATTCTGTAATGGGCATGTTTTTTGTTAAATAATATGACGTAATGTAAAATATACAGTGCGATGAAAAGTTTTTTCAAAACGAAAATTGAGTAGACATTTCATAGAGGCAAATAAGGTTGGATTTCTGTTAAAGTTTTTCCAGCAATAATTCTAAGTCCATCATTTAACATCATTTTATAACCTCAGTTTCTTTGGCTTTGGATTTTCTCATTTTTTTCATTATATTCCTTCCCAATCTTCAAAATAACATACTCTGTTTCACCTAATTTTATTGTACCCTGGAAAAATAGAAGATTAAGCTGGTAAGTCAAAAATGTCTCTTGAAAAACCGTTTATCATAAATATCCTCTCTTCACTGAACTATAATAATAAGAGAAGAAAATCATACGTGTATATGCGACTGAGGGGCAATCTAGATTTACTGTCTGAGATTACTGGGCCAAACTAGCAATTATATGTCAAGCTGGGTCTCGACTGAAGATAAATATTAATGGTTTGGTGTTTGAAAATTATCGTCAGGTGTGCGGCGTGGTGCATTTTGTATGCAAAAACACAAGAGTAACAGTGAAATGCTCAAAATTAAAGGTGTATTAGAGTGAATGGAGTAAAATATGGCCATTTTTTTCATTCATCTACAAGTGTGCCATTAATTTTAAGTTATCTCGAAAACAATAAGATATTGAAAATTAAAACAAATCTAGCTTCTACAATTATTCATTCAAATCAATAGCGTCTCGTCCCAGTTTGACTTATTTGGCGTTTACAAGACTCTGTGAATTACAAGCCGATCAAATTGCTCAGTATACGCCACAAAGTTAACAAGATAATGTATTATTGGTTGCCTACGAACAAAGTTCAGTGTAGCAGGGATTTTCATTCGAGATCACAGAACTAAGGGAAAAATAGTAGTGACAGTTGTCATGACTGCCACACGTCATTTGCTTGTCATCATCATCAAATGCCAAACTCGAACATGTCATGCAAGTATCGTCCTTCATAAAATCAGAATAAACGAGAAACTATTAGAACTTACCGTTATCCTTATTAAACACTAATATAAGGCTGCTTCTTGCTAGTCATTTTTTATGTATTCAATGTTGAATCAAAAAACCCTATAAGGCAATGGCTAGGAAACATGTCAAGGAAATTATTGAAAATCATCCAAAAGTGTACTTTTTTATTTTTCTAACTCTATTCCTATCTTAGATTCCTAGTGCTATTTTTAACCGAGTTAGTGAAGAAGATACAATGAGATTTTTTGTGGACTTGAGGTGAACATAACCATTAAAATAAGATAATACAAACCCCTTTCGTCACAATGGCTTCTATAAAGAGATCTTGGAAATTCCGTAAGTATTCCATTCTATTTAATTTTTCCAGTTTATTCAGTAAAAGAACTTTTTAAATAGGAAATAATAACTGCCCAGGTGGTACTGTTATGTCAAACCACAACTGTTTAGAATACTGCTATATAAATATTTATTAACTAAACTTCTTACAATAATTCATTATTTTAAGACAATTTTAAAAGTTAACCCTACAATAACGTGCTTGTTATGCTTGGTGCCTTGTAATAGTTCAAATCATTAAAAATTGCATAATATCCAAGATAATATCTAAAAAATTCATCATTACGATTGAAAGTAATATTTAAACATATAAATGCATTGATATAAATATGGTATATACTTTTTCTTAATGATAGTACCCAACAACTTGAATTTGTATTTTTGTAGTTGATAATTATTTTAAATGTAAGTGTAACATTTCTGACAATCCAAAATTTACACCATATTTTTAAATGTTAATACACTCACCTACTTAATTTGCTTAATCACTTTTCTTTCAAAGTTAAAGGCATAATTCTAAATAATTTATGTACATATTATTATAATACTTATAATGAGTAAAGCAGAGGTCAGGAGATTAAGATCTATGCTTTTTTGTTGATTTTATGTAATCAATGTATTTAATTGACTTTTTTACTTTACCTTTAATATTCTTTATTTTGGAAGCAAAAGATTACATCTATCTAATGACTAAATCAAAATAAACAACTGAAATTAAACAAATTGGAAGACATAAAAATTTAAAACCAATTTCTATACTTGAAATATAAAAAGAGAATTGCTAAATGACAAAATTATCACTATAATGTATGTCAAGAGAGGTTATAAAAGACAGGGAGATAGTCGATCAAGAACAGAGTCTACAGAAACATTAGAAATATACATAATATAGAAGTTTATTCAGCTTACAACAGATGCTGATGCTTAAATTGAGACAAAGATATAAGAAACAATAAACAATGAATGTATTTATAGGGTGTAACAGATCTACAATTTACTGTACATACAGATATTACAAATAATTATTTCCAATGTATTGCCATCGGAGATTACTTAACTAAATATTGAATAATAGTATTACAAAAGCAACCAGTAGCTTTATCATAATGTATTTCAATCCCACATAGTCATATGTTTATGCATTAAAAAAAGTGACACATAAAAAAAATTCAAACACTAATTACCTTCATAAATATGAGATAAAATATCATTATATATGTATAAGGTGTCCCAAATTGGATGGTTTTGCAAGGTATTTTAAAAATTGAAGAAAATTAATTGAAAGTATTACAAATCATGATTGATTTCCTTCAAGAGGTAAACCTCTGATAAAAAATATGTACACTATTTTCTGTATTTTTCTAGGTATTGTCCAAGTATTTTCTTTAAGAATATCTATATATCTATTCATAAAAAAACTATGCGATTAAGAAATGTTCTAACAGAAATTTTCTGTATTTTTCATGTATTTTCAGGAGTATTTTCCAATGATATTAGTATTTTTTAGATTATTTTCTGTAATTTCAATGTATTTTCTTCAATTTGTACACTATTTTTCTCAATGGTTGACCCCTCGATTTCCTTATATTAATTCATAAAACTAGTACTTGAAACATTCCTAAACTGCCAATAACAACTGCAAGTATACTTGTTAAACAGTAAAGTCTACTGCAAATTTCGTAATTAGCTATAGCTTTTTTGATGGAAAAAAATATTTACGCACGAAATCGTGAAAACAACGATTCATAACTGAAAAAAAGTTCAATGACCGAAAATCCATTAGTAAAGGTATTTTATAAGTGGACTTTTATGAAAATATAATAAACTGATCAATATAACAAAAGAATAAGATACCTTGAACCTTCCATTTGTTAGATCTATTTCAAATTTATTAGCGGTAAAATGGGGTCACAACCAAAATCCGAATATCGCTTTGTAAATCAATTTGTATTGTATGTCTCTTCTTTTAAGAGAACAATAATAATTGTTAACTACCTAATTATATAGACAAAAGAAAAGACGACGACTTAAAGTACATTATTTCATGTTCTAATCTTATAATTAGAATTATTAATTTCTTTATTTACTCACATGTTATATCAAAGTTTACTAACTTCTCAGGACAAACATGTTATTTCAGTTTTATGTGACATAGTATTTCATTTTCTGATTCATCTAAAAATTGGCATAATTTTTTAAAAATAGAAATTGATATACAAGATGACAAAAGTAAAAATAACCCATTATCCAAATAAAACAAATACAAAAATCTTTCTTTGACATCCAAAATCAAATCCATATATTCTGTTTTTAATTGTCCCACTTTTTTTACAGAAGATTTTATGGCACACAATGCAAACGTAAACTGTCTAGCCTTAGGACACAAATCCGGTAGAGTTCTAGTTACTGGAGGTGATGATAAAAAAGTAAATTTATGGGCAGTAGGAAAACAAAGTTGCTTCATGAGTCTGAGCGGTCATACAACTGCAGTCGATTGTGTTCAATTCAATCAATTAGAAGAGCTGGTCTGTGCAGGATCCAGAGCTGGAGCTCTTAAAGTATGGGATTTAGAAGCTGCCAAACTTGTTAGGTACATTTTTTTTATTATTTCCAATGGTTGTGCAATTTATATATTAGTTATTACTATTGATTATTAGCCTCGAAAGCTTCCAATATGTTTTTTAATCCTAAAATTGGATTACAAGAGGATTTGAGAAAATTGGCGTCTTCCTAGCTGGCAACATTTTAGTTGATGAGATAAAATTTTACGATCTAATCAAATAAAGATCAAACGGTATTCTTGTATAAAAAAGATAATGGAGAAATGGTGTGTTACTCTGAAAAATTAATTCATCTCGAATGTATCAGCCTTGTATTATTGAAAATCCATAAATAAATACAATAATTGTGTAACAATATTAAAATGGTAATGCGAATGATGTAATAGAAGTGAAATTGGTGATATGAAATTGTTTGTTAAATGAAACAAAACGATCTTTTACAAGTTTTTTTTTACACGGTGACTATATACAGGGTGTGAAAAATAATTTCTTATATAAACTGAGATATAGTTCTATACTTATTTTGTATTTTTAACAACAATTGCTGCCATGTCTCGCATCAGGAGATAAGGAAATTGAAAAGATAAGATTATATTTATAAAGGTGAAAAATATGTTGAGAACATTGCAAAACATCGTAAGGATATCTACAATGTGGGAAAATAAAATATTAGGTACTACTTAATAGAATGAAATTTGTGAATAAAAAAATGTTTCTCAAATTTCATCTCCTTTAAAGACCTCCTACTAATGAAAGTCTAACTTGATATACAGGGTGGTCCTTAAGTAATTGTACATAGAAGTACAGTACAAACTTCACTTCAAAATATTGCGATTTAAACCAACTAGCCCTAGCCCTATTTTTCATTATGCTTCAAAAATTTCGAATAACAAAAATTAAAGTCAATGATATTTCAAGTTTTTCGAGGGTCCCAAATTATTGATTGCATCTTATTTATTTACAAATGTGTAGTTTTCATTAGATGTTCGAAATGGCCCCCATTTTCTTGAATACACAGTCGGCACCGTTTTACTAACGAAAACCGATTATTCTGGAAAAGCAATGGCTTCTGACATTATCTAATTGCAGCCTCAAGGATTCCTTTTTTCGCATGCACATTTGTACTAGGGTAACTTGGGTTGGATCGAGTTATTTTTAGCCCCAGAATGTGTGGTATGATTTATGACCTGCCTTTTGTTACACCCTGTATAATAATTTACTATTTTCTGTATTTCAGGACATTAAATGGTCATAAATATGCAATAAAATGTATAGACTTTCATCCTTATGGAGACTTTTTGGTCTCTGGAAGTGCCGATAGCAGTATTAAAATGTGGGATACCCGAAAAAAAGGAGTACTTTTCACGTGTAACGGACACAAAGGTATATACAATTGATTTAGTATAAATATTGTATTGTAAAATTTATCTTTTTGGTTTCCTCTTGTTTAGATATTATAAACCCACATCCCAGACTCTCCTAATTTTTTCTCAACTTCCTTTATTTTAACAGTATATTTGTGAGGTTTAAGGTGATGATATAGGAAGGTAACAAAACTATTTATATTCTTTACCACCACTAATCTAGTCAACAAGTCATTTTTGGCCAACTTTTTTCAGCAGTCTCCGAAAATTATGATCGAAGTGTCATTCGATTCGTGATGGCATCTGGATGATTTTTGAAAAAAATGAAGTTCCGCAAACAAAAATTGCAAAAGCTATTAACAATCAACTAAAAAAAAGGGGGTTTAGTTTTTTGCAAATATCTCAAAAACTAATAATGATTTTTCAAATTAAAAAAAAGATTTGAAAAGAGGAGGAAATTTCCTTAAAAAAAATCCCGACTCCCGGAACTGTAGGACCAATATTTATAATTTTCTCAGAGGGATGAAAATACGGCCGAAAACGGGTGTTCTGGCTTCCGTAAGCCACGCCTACTTAGGACACTTTATTAATAAAAATTATTTTAACATATTAAATATGAGATTTAAAAAATAAAAAAAATCAGGGGCTTACTGGATAGATAAATGAACAATAATCCGTCTGAAAAAAATTTTTATCACAATTTTTCAATTAGTTATTCAATTGTTTACTAATAATTTTTTTCTGCTTGAACATTGCAAGTGTGATAAATGTTGAACTATAAATTTGAGATTTTTTTCCTCTCTTGGAGCAATTCTTGAAAGGCTTCACAATAGATCCCCGTTGAAAAAATTGAAAAATGTTTATTTTTCAGGTTTTTATTAATAATTATCGTTGTTGCGAAATTAAAAACTTGAATTAATCATTGGAAAAAAAATTTTTTTCAAATTTTATTAATGATCCGTTTTTATGTAATTAGAAGCTGCATAAAAATAATTTTTTAAGCGAGTGTCACAAAAAATGAAGTTTTACGGATCTATTAACGTCCCTAAAGTGTATCTTTTTTGGCCGCTTTTTTACTTTACGGCCGCTTTTTTACTTTACGGCCGCTTTTTTACTTTACGGCCGCTTTTGCAAACAAAGTCATTATGAGGGCAACCTACTAGAAACATTTAATTTAATGTAGTAAATGTACATTTAACATAACAATTAATAGCAAATAATGCCCTAATTTATTAACTTCGTTATGACCCAACTTCTGTTTATCATACTTACTGTAAGTAATTCTGTACACATCTTTGTTACTTAATAATACACTTTTCATTTGGTTAATAAAAATTTGAATCTAATCTTCCAGTTTCGTCTCTGTTTAGAAACAAAATTGTAAAAAAAAGTTGTTACCTATTTGATGAGACACTCGCTTAAAAAATTTTGTGTGCACCTCGGCCGTATGATATTTTTGGCCTCACCTGAAATTTGCTTGGCCTCGGCTACGCCTCGGCCGCAAATTTCAGATTCGGCCAAAAAAGATCAACATTACGGCCTTGGTACACAAATAACTATTTTTAAATTTTTATCTGTTATTGTTTAAAAAATTGTTATAAAAAATGCGTTGTTTATGAGATAATTGAAAATTTTTTTATGGAATTTCAATCTTTGATACAAATAATGATTTTTAAAAGAAAAATTGTTCCTTATGTTATTATGTTTTTTTGACAGTAAGTAGAATAGGAAAAAAATACAAGGTAAAAATTTATTTGTTTACAACAAATTGTTTATTACATAAACAATGAAAAAATAAATGAAAGAAAAAAAAAATAAATAATGATTTAAAAAAAAAATTGTTCCTTAATATTAATTAGAAGTGGGAGAAAATAATTGTTAATTAACAAATGCGTTTTTAAGCAATAAAAAAATTTTTTTAAGGAACAATTTTTCTTTTAAAAATCATTATTTGTATCAAAGATTGAAATTCCATAAAAAAAATTTCAATTATCTAATAAACAACGCATTTGTTCATAACAATTTTTTAAACAATAACAGATAAAAATTTTAAAAAATTATTTTTATGCAGCTTCTAATTACATAAAAACGGATCATTAATAATATTTGAAAAAAAATTTTTTTTCCAATGATTAATTCAAGTTTTTAATTTCGCAACAACGATAATTATTAATAAAAACCTGAAAAATAAACATTTTTAAATTTTTCCAACGGGGATCTATTGTGAAGCCTTTCAAGAATTGCTCCAAGAGAGGAAGAAAATCTCAAATTTATAGTTCAACAATTATCACACTTGCAATGTTCATGTTCAAGCAGAAAAAAAATTATTAGTTAACAATTGAATAACTAATTGAAAAATTGTGATAAAAATTTTTTTCAGGCGGATTATTGTTCATTTATTTATCCAGTAAGCCCCTGATTTTTTTCATTTCTTAAATTTCATATTTAATATGTTAAAATAATTTTTATTAATGAAGTGTCCAAAGTAGGCGAGGCTCACGGAAACCAGAACACCCGTTTTCGGCCGTATTTTCATAAAATTCTTTTTCATAAATTATAAATATTGATCCTACAGTTCCGGGAGTCGGGGTTTTTTCAAAGAAATTTCCTCCTCTTTTCAAATCTTTTTTTTAATTTGAAAAATCTTGATTAGTTTTTGAGATATTTGCAAAAAACTAAACCCCTTTTTTTTTAGTTAATTGTTAATAACTTTTGCAATTGTTGTTTGCGGAACTTCATTTTTTCCAAAAATCATCTAGTTGCCATCCCGAATCGAATGACACCTCGATCATAATTTTCGGAGACTGCTGAAAAAAGTTGGCCAAAAATGCACTTGTTGACTAGACTACACAGTTGAATATAAAATATTTGTTCAAGTTCAAAATCAAAACAAACTTGAAACAATATTTTTAAATTTATAGGTACGGTGAACAGCGTCAAATTCAGTCCGGACGGTCAATGGATAGCGACCGGAGGCGAAGATTCGACCCTAAAAATATGGGACATGCGAGTCAGTCGAGTCCTTAAAGAATTCAAAGACCATTTGAATCCTTTAACGTGCGTGGAATTCCATCCTCACGAATTCCTCCTAGCCAGCGGTAGCATCGACAGATCCGTCAATTTCTTCGACTTGGAAAACTTCAATTTAGTTTCCACGGAGAGTGAAGTAGGAGCCGTCAGATGTTTGACGTTCAATCCCGATGGCGAATGTCTTTTCGCCGGCACGAGGGATTATTTGAAAATCGTCGGTTGGGAGCCGAACAGATTGTACGAATCGGTGCCGGTTTGTTGGGGAAGAGTTAGCGATATTTCCGTGGCTTCTAATCAATTGGTAAGTCGATAAAAAATTTTAAACGTATATTTTGTCCAGTAACTGAACACCTGAAAATATCGAAAGCTCCTGAAAAGTCGCTGAATACTTCACTTTGGGCGCAATTTGTAGGTCACGACAGGTGTTTTTGAACGAGAAAAAACTTGAACGCGATTGAGTTTACGGAAGGGGGGGGGGGGGAAATTGCCTCCTAAACCCTGGAAAACGGTCTTCTCTCGCTAATATCTGGCTAAATATGGGAATTAGAGAATTTTTCTTTAGGTAAAA
>CAJUYG010000117.1:134313-149048 GCA_910591675.1 Galerucella calmariensis
TAAATCTTCAAAGATTTTTGACCAAATATATTTGTAGTTAAGTTTCTTGAAGAGATTTTTAAAATGTAAATATAGGTACTATGTTTTTCTATGCTTTTACCTGTAAATACGGCCTTTGCAAAAGTAGTATTAAGTCCCAAGACTTCTTGTAATTAGTTATTGAAATTTTCAAATTAACCTACCAAAAAAAATACCAGCGTAACATTATGAAATATGAATTTTTCTTACAATTTATGGTGAATAAGTATGAATTTTTTTCAAATGATGTTTCATTTTTGTCAAAATCAATAGTATGACACACACAACTTTTTAAAAATTAAGTGACCATTTTTGATGAAATAGTTCGCCAAAGGGGATATTTTTACTTCTCCAACCTATCCTTGTTTTCTCCAAAAATATATTTCTTATCGAACTAATTCCTCTTGATATTTGTCGATTTTTAAAAAGTTTTGTTTGTATTCATACCTACTATTTGATATTAATCTGAATATTTGAATATTATTAATACATTTAAATAATTCGAAGTTGCCTTATTATATAAATCCCTCACAGTATGTTTCATAGTGAGGTTAGAAAATGTATTCTGACCGAGCATAGTACCGTCTAAACTGAGCTGTGTGCTTCTATTTATTCCGTTAAATTTTTTTGGGCAGGCACGGACCCAGGGGCAGGTCCAGTTCAAAGTTTCTTAAAAAAATCCTTAAGCCAACTATATTATAAAGATTTAAAAAAAAATTTAAAATTGAAACATATTCTGTGTGATTTATATGAATTTTGATACAGTGCTCTTTAAATCTTGATAATTTTTATTTACATTTTATAGAAAATTTTAAATTGTATATATTATATTGTGGGAAAACTAAAAGTATTTAATTACTGATTATATTGTGGTAAATTTTTTGTGCTATAGAATTGCTATTTTAGTTAAATACTTTAATTCACATTAAGAGTGAAGAGATTTGATGTAGGACAAATACATTTGTGGGAAACTAATAACAATAATAATAATTGCAAATAAACCTTATTCGGCATCCAGTAAAAAAATTTTAACTTGAATCACACATTTTTTAACATTTCATGAAGATGGCGATCGTCAAATTATACCTAAGCCGTTCCTGCTCGGTTTTATTCCAGGGCGACACTTCTTCTACCAAAAAAATTACACTGTGGGTTTCAGAATAGGGATCTGTAAGATACTACTTAAATAAAATGAGAAAAGAGGGATTTAGTGAAAACTTTTACTGTTCTAAATCTGCAAGATGTTAAATCACTTACGCTTACGCCCTAAGAAGTAAATTAGACTCTAATAATATACCTAGACTTCATCAAAAAGTTGATAATTATCACACACAAAGTATGTCAATAACTCTTGCGAAATTATTTGTTAAAGTGTATCCAAAATATTTTATTTAATATCTACAGTACATTAATTTTGTGTAATCAAATTTTTTAGAGACACCTTGTACATATCTTGAAAGAATTTTTGTTATTTTTGAAATTAAATAGAGTACTGTATCTAAAAGACTTGAAATCCGTCCAATATTCTATAATAATATCGAAGTTAATATGTAGTACTTTTATAACTAATTATATACATGGTAATTTAATGCTTAAAACTGATAACTACTTATTAAAGTTACTATTATTATTAATAATTTCTCTATTTTGTTTTATAGGTATTTATTTTTACTCTATTTTATACCTTGAGTAGATGAAGTGGTCCTCCTACAAGCAAACTCATTTATTTAAAAAAAATTCTCTTGACTATGTCAGATTAAATAATATGACTTTGCTGTAGTTGGAGGTCGAAAGTTTATTTCTTCCACAGTGAAATAATACTAGTATTAGTCATAGTATGATTTTTATTGTAAAAGACAGGTTTGGGGCTTTCATATTTTTTTTGACATGTTTTTATGTCTTGCCTAAAGTAATTAAAACAATTTACACACAAACTAATTTGTGCCATTTGTGATTTTAACTTTTTTTATTGTTTTTATTTTATTTTTTTCGACATCTGAAACTCTCTGATTTTCAAACGTGTATTATAATCTGTAAAATACTAGTATTTGTAATAAATTTATTATACATAATTAAATAATAAATACATTATTTTGTAGTTTTTATTGTCTACCTTCTATACCACTTTACCTTGTCCAGTCCAGTATAAATACGCTCTAAATCTTGAAAATCCAAAATCAGAAGATGAACTGTCGCAACCAAAATTTACAGTGAGTAGCTCGATCATTTCATCTATAATATTGTCCAACTTCCACAGTATCTCTTCTTCTTTAATCGAATCAAAGGATTTCGATATAAAGGTGTCTGTGGTGTCTGTCTAAATGTTGAAACACACCTTCTCTGATGATGTACAAACATAAATAAAAATCAACAAAGAGATATCTATAATATTTTGTATACAGAGTTGCCCGAAATAATTTGGGAACAAAAAACAAGGACACTAGTATGTATGTATTTTGGGGTGAAATTTACTGAAACCTAAAAGATCTATTGTGCTCTCTTACTAGTCTAGTCCTATTTCCCCAAGGTATTTCAGGATATCTGCAGGCTTCAACTTGGGTAAATGTTCCTCTTCTATCCAGTAATCTCCCAGGTGCTCTGCTCTAAAATTCTGAAGTGCTGTGCAGTTGGAAAGTATGTTGATTTAGGTTTCTTTTTCCATGCAACAAAATCTACATTTTTCCGCCACTATCTTAGACTTTTTCGGGTGCCCATTCAGGCGACAATGTCCCGTTAGAATCCCTGTTAAAACTCAGCGTAGTTTTACTTTGACTTTGCATCTATTTGATCTTAACAAGCTGTAGTCACCCAGAAGAGTTTTTGATTGTATAAGCACTACTTGATCTTTCCAATGGTCAGATCTTCTCTTTTTCTCGGCTTTACCTATTTCTTCCAATATTACATTGAAGCTGATTCCTCAAAAGGGTTCAGTCCCCCTATTTGCTAGTTCATCTGCTATTTCATTTCCTTCTATCTTCTATTCCAGTAGTCCTAGTATCCATAGTAAGGTGACTAGTTCATTGAGTTTACCCAGGCTTTTCCACACCATTTTGGAACTGATTAACATAATGTTTTTGAATTTCTCAAACATCTGTAGATCATTATATTATTGTTTAAATTTTTATCATGGTTAAATTTCACATATTAAACTTGCCAAATACCCGAAATAGCACAGCATAATCTCTTGGAAAAACAATTTAAATAAAAAATATCTATTCATAAATCTGTGACTATTCAAATTTAGTAGTACATAGGCGCGAACAAAATTCTAATATTGTTTACTATTGTGATTATGCAGCCCTTGCTATTAGGTAAATCGGTCAGAAAAAAAGGGGTGAAGATATCGTTGTACGCCCTTTAAATAAACACGTTTTATAATCTTAGTTGTGTAGATATATTTCACGGTATTATAGTATCTGAAAATCTACATTGAATTTGACAATATCATTATAAATGTCTCTCACCACGTGTCATTCAATTGACAAGGGAAAACCTTTTGAGAACTGCTAGGCCATTTACGTTTATCGTTTTTTATACTTTTACTTGTAATTCCCACAAGATTTTTATAATGATTTAACAATTCAGCTAAATTCAAATCCAATCCGACATTATAGCGGATAGAATTTATAGTAAAGATAGAATATTTCATTCAAAATAAATTATTTTTTCGACTTTTTAAAAATTCTTTCACTAACACCGTCTTATGATACATAACAAATTAAAAAAACAAAACATTCAACAAACAATTTTAAAACTCGGAAGATGAAAGTGTTGAGAAAATTAATTTTGACTTCCCCAATCTTTCCAAATAATTAACAGTGCTTTCAAACTAAACAGCAGATAATAAAAGAACAGAAAGAAGCCATCAATAACAGTATATAATTGTCGAAATTGCAGTGGCGTGCATTCTATAACATTTTTCGCCTACCTGAGAAGAAAACCCATAATTTTTTTTGCGCGATTGATCTTTTTTGTTTATTTACAGCATCGGTTGTCAGGACGGTAGGTTGTGTTTACTGGTTTCTAAGTTTTTCACGTCGGTGAGTGATTTACTTACCGTTCAGACGTCGAAAAGTAATAAATAGCATAAAAACAATTTCACCAAAATGGAAAATATATTTTAAACTGATCGAGAAGTATAAATGTCACTTTTTACATTTCGTTCATTTAGAAGAAATTTAAATTATTTTATTCGGAATTTATTTCAATACGATCGCGCAAAAAATGGTATAAGCATCTCGAACGTTAAGGGTAATTACAACGTTTGCATGTAGATTCCTCTCGTAAAATTGGACAAAATGATATGAGGATTAGAAGGGGTCTAGCACATTTACTTTTCGATATACAGGGTGTTGAAATTTTGAAAACTTGAATGTTTTAATTCGATAACTTTAAAATGGATGGATAAATTGATTTGACATTTGGCATGTTGTTTTTAAATGTAAAAGGGCATATTTTGATAGAAATAGTAGTTTGTGCAACTAGTCGACACCGTAGGCAGAGTGCTCAATTGTTCAAGTGCGATATGGATAATCCACACGAGTCGAACAGCATATTTTTTCTACGACCCACTTAAGAAAAAATCTAGGAACTAAAAATTTCTATAAACTGTAATATAACAAATTAAAAATTTAACAATTCAATTCCATGTTTCCACTAATTGTTGTGTGGTAAACGTACAGTTCTTGAATGTCCAATTTGTATAATGCTACGGTCTCCCTTTTTAAATATTCGATGCTGTTATAAGTAGATGTTGCCAGTCGGACTCCCTCTTGAAGGGTACCGTACCATTATCTATAATAATGAATATTCTGCTAAGTATTTCAAACGTCTACCTTTTGTCGTTATTAATATCAAGCAGAATAATTTTTTTTAAATAAAATTAACAATAAAAAAAAACTTTTTCACGTGGAATCGAGCCCGGGTCTACCGCGTGAGAGTCTGGTTTGCTTACTACTCGACCACCGAGGAATATGCAAATTGTTTATCTATAACGTATAATGTATTACATAATTTTTGATTAAAAGGAACTGAAGTTTCTACCGTGTGTCCCGCGACACGTTCTACCTTTTTTTTATCAAACGAGTGTATGTCATGTTTTCCTATTTTTTGGTTTATTCGGTAGGCAAAAACAATTCTGTGTCACACATGCAAAAAATAACGCTCTAGCTACCCTTTTGACACAATATACCAAGACTACTAGCTCAGCTAGAGGCTGAGGATCACCAAGTAGTGATCCAAGTAGAGTATCCAGAGATTTAAATTCCTGAGGAAGAATATCAATTGGGAACAAATGGAACGGATGAAAATTTCACTTTTGTAGCTACCCAGATGCAAACCAGAAGATAATAAAGAGGTCTCGCAATCGAGTATAAGATATGAGTCGATCTTTAGCCACTCCTAGTTATTGTGTCTTCTCTGGAATTACTGTTCTAGAGAGATTTCTTCTAGACGGGTTCTTTTCAAGTTGCGTACGTTAAGAAACATCTTCTTACTGCTTGAGATGATTCTACATATTACTTTATTCTCAATTTAAAGTATGAGAGTGACGCCTATGCCTTGAAATTGTTATTTTTAGTCAAGGATTTGTAGGAATTTAGTGAAAGTTGTGACATTTCCCACTCCCGTGGGACAAATGTCACGAATAAATCATTCTCACGCTTATGGAACGGAAGTTAATACTACTGATAGGAGATTAAAGTATATTCATCCTATTTCGATAACCTCCGCAGTAAGACAAATAATAATTTTCATTTTCCAAGCTTTTTCCAGCTAGAACTTTAGTTTTGAAAAACCTACCCTATTGCTGTCACACGTTTTAAAGCTTTACACGGTTGGAACATTTCAAGATTAAATTATTTACAGTCGAGCAGTCTTTATTCTGGTTGAGCAATTTTAAAAAAGCCCATTTAACTAAAAACGCACCAACCCTTTCTTCGGCCATTGTCGAGGTGAAATGTTTTGGAAAAATCACACCATTTTAATTATGTTGTAACAAACGTAATAAAAAGGATTGTTGTACAATTGTTGTCGGCTCTACAATAAAGGCTCTACAATCACTCACTTACCTCCCAGGTTGGTTTAACAGTCGTATATACGGGGGTAACTCGAGAAGTTTATCTTCATATAAAAAATTTTCCATATTCAATTTTTCGTGCAATATTCAGTCCAAGTTTTGGAACAATATAATACAAGTATTTTGCCATATACAGATAGTTTTTACTTGTCGTGGGCCACCCTGTATATATAGGTTATCGTGACTGGAAGTTGCACATGGTAGATGGAGGTTTTCTCTGATGACTGGAAGATGATCCCAGCCAGTAGAAAATATAATCAATCGGTCTGAAAATCTACAACCGACGGAAAATATTCCCCACCGGCTTACAGGATGTTTTCTACCGGCTGCACCCTGCCAGAAGTTTGTCTTTACTAGCAAAGTGCAGTTATAAAAATTTACATACAGGTTTAAATACATTTTTTTACAAGTACAGAAAAATGAGAACATTGGTAAGAAAATAATGAGTGAAATAAATCTATTTACACAAATTACAGCGTAACATAATATTTACATATAAAATTTAAAATAATAATTATCCAAATTCACCACTACTTTACCTGCCCCTACAACAACCAAGCTTGATCATCTAAATTTTTAACCCAGTTAAGAAAAACATGCAAATACCTAACAACATAATACAAGGCAAATTAAAAATTGTTAAGGCTGAAAAAAAGTTCTGTTGCTTCAAACTGAAAAAGTCGAAAATGAACATTAATTAATCTGGAACAGAAAATCAAACAAAATTAAAAAAAATTCACTAAAAACTTGATAAAAAAATAGTGGGAAAAACTTACAAGTAGCCATTTTGCATATAACAATGTTGGCATTCACGATATTTTGACAGACCTACTGGGCAACAATTTCTGCAACAGAAAATCAAACAAAATTAAAAAATTCAACGAAAATTCGATGGAACCCATGAGACCTGTAAAAACTAGGCAACAATTTCTGGAACATAAAATCAAACAAAATTAAAAAAATTCAACAAAAATCAGGATCAGGAAACCGGAGCAACATGACTTACCCATTTCTTCTGAAAAAAAGGTACCAACTTGTAAAAGACTGGATAGTAGTTTGTAAAGTATATGGAATGACACAGCTTACCTATGGCAGGATGTTATTGAGTGAATGGGAGCAACAACCTAGATCTATGTCTTTTGAAAGAAGAACCTGCAAAGAAAAGTAGTATAATATACAAATAATATTTTAAATTATTACATTGCTTACCTGGGTTTTCACTTTTCACTTTTCACACTGACACTACTTGTAAAAAAAATGTTGGTTCGAAACAATAGGGGTATACATTTTACAAATATAGATGATGCATTATAGAAATTCAATATAGGTACTCACTTTGTTGGGATAGACATATATTTTATGTTACCTAAAACAAAAAATAGAATAATTATTGAAATGTAACCATAAAAATGATAAGTAATTTGCAAAAAACAGTTGAGGGTTTTACAGAAATCCGTTGACAAAAAATCAACAAAAAATTGATGATGACTCAATTCTTATATATGAACCCTTATTTGTCATGTATATAGAAATATTTATCTGCAGTCTTTTTATATTTTGGAATATTTGGGTGTAAAAAAACAATAAAATAAGACAAAAATGGATTTTAAATCAACAAAATATTTCAATTTTGAAATGCATATGAGCAAATTAAAACCAAATACACAATTGTTACATTCTTTTTTATATTAATAATCGGTAGTTAATAATTTATATGGGATGAAAAATGAAAAGAATGTTGTATTTATTTAATGCTAATAACTACCAGTAAATAAAATAAAGTCCTACCCCTCTAGAAGAATGTATTAAGCTCTAATCCCTGGATTCAATATAGGTACACCATTCAAGTACACTCCAGATTCCTTGAAACAAAAAATAAAATAAATTTCAAACACCAGATACAAATGAAATTCTCATTTTAGGTATATTCCCCCAAAGCAGGTTCAATAAGAGGTAGCAATATGATTCACCTCTTATATAAGAATAATTATTTTTAATAGGAATATACACCGGCCGGCTTTTGAGTATTTTGTTATAAAAAACACATTAAAAGAATAGAAAAATAGATTATAAATGACCAAAATATCAATACTGATAATTAAATTAATTTAAAACCCAATTAAAGAAATAGTCTTTAAAAATTAAAAGTATAAAAAATATAAAAAAAATGAAAAATTACCCCATTAGAAGAATGTATCTAGCTCTAATCCACGCCTTCCATGTAGGTACACTTCACTTGCCACTTGCACTTCACTACACTTCACGATAAACGAACTCAAAAAAATAAAATAAATTTCAACCACGCATTCCGAACCGAAAGTTGAACCGCTACTGAATAATGGCATCTACTAAATTTACCCATATTAGTTAAATGTACTTGTTAGTCACCTGTTGAATAAGAATAGTTTATCATATTTAATATACCCCGATACCGGCCGTCCTATAAGTTATTAAAAAGACTTTTAGTCTTGTTCATATACTTTGTAGGTATTATAATGAAAAAGGAAAAGTAAAAAGGTTCAAAAAGCGAGCAGTATAATATACATTTATAAATATAGTGAATTGTGGAGTGTCAATTATTATTTTTGGAAATTAATTTTAGAATTTAAACCAATAATCTTTTTTAAATTACCTAATTCAATATTTCTGGATCGCGCACTTAACTGGATCCCATTCCTAGTAGACTATAATATTGAAAGAATGTGATACAAAATAGTAGTTTACCTAACTAGTGCAGAAAGTGATACTTTTCCGCACGCTATTGCAGATGGCCGAACTCTCTAAAGCGTCGTTCGGCCATCTGCACTAGCGTACGGGAAAGTCACTTTATGCACGTGTTAGGTACACTATTTTTTCTACTAGCATGCGGAAAAAAACCCAAAAGTTAACATAAATAAACATTTCTTATTAAAAACATATCAACAAATTGATTATTATTATTTGTTATTCATTAGACATTTTAACGGAACACCCTGTATGTTATTGTACCGTCGGATAGGCTGAAGCTTCTACTTTTCAAAAATATATGGTTTTATAGCAATTCAAGGTGTTCTTAAGGGGCAGATTATCTTTTAAAGATAGACTGCAATTCATTGACTACAGTAATTCCGTATATTTTTGTCAGCGCATGACTTCTGAACTAGTCATGACATCAAGAAGCTAAACATAAGGAAACATAAGAAACGTAATAGAAAATATTCAACCACAAATGTTGAGAGACTCTTTTTTAAATCTTCAGCTACGCTTGCATAAATGTATTGACATGAATGGTGGGCATATACTACAACTTTTGTATTAAAGAATTTATGTAGGTTAATTGAGCACATACCAATTTTCAATTTTAGACTTAATAATTTGAATTGTTCCAAAACTTGAACTAAATATTGCACGAAAAATTGTCTAATCTAAAATGACCTTTAG
Source organism: Galerucella calmariensis (assembly GCA_910591675.1). Lineage (NCBI taxonomy): Eukaryota > Metazoa > Arthropoda > Insecta > Coleoptera > Chrysomelidae > Galerucella > Galerucella calmariensis. The sequence continues at coordinate 143,828 of CAJUYG010000117.1, forward strand.
ATGATTAGTTATAAAAAAAAATTATGGTTTTCAAACAATGAAAAAATGTTCCAAGAACAACCCTTTTTATTTTTAAAATTCTTAACGCTCAATATTGTTTCGATTCTATTAATACTGATATAAAAGAAAAATTATGTACAGAGATTGTTACTTATTGTATTACGATATGACCCTTTGGGGTATTAGAAAATACAATGGGTCTACCCTTTCCTCGAATCTGTGAAATTATCAACATGTGTCACTTTATACCCTTTTAACCTTAAATTATGACTTCAGATAATATTATTTGGAACCGGTTTTTTTTCAGATAAATTGACCAAGCACGTGCTACTTCCAAATGCTCTTTTTATTTCACGGAATTTTATAAATGCTCAAATTATTATTAATTTTAATATGTTCCTAGAATTATTGGCCACCGATATGTTTAGTATTCAGCTAAAAAGTAATTTTAAATTTCAAGATATATGCTTCGGTGTGTATTCATTATTTTAATAAAGCAATATAGATGTTCGCAATGATAAAAAACATGCAAAAATCTTATGTTTTGAATGGTAGACCTTAACTGTCATTCTTGTCAGAAAAAAACACTTTTGTTGACCTTAGACTGAACTCCTCTATTGGAGGTGATAAATGATAAATTTTCAATAATAATATTATCATATCGATAAATCTTAATATGCCTTCGAATTTGCATACATCCCTCTCCATTCAAAGAGCTTATTCAAATCAGACTAAGGGCTTTAGATCAAACAGGAGTTAGTGATACGCTCAATTTAAATTTAACACTTTTTACTCTACACCTGCTCAAATTGATTCATATCATCGTTATGAGTTAGTTTTTTTTTCGCCTTTAGATCGAAACCATGTCAAATGGACTTGCGGTCCCTGTGTTTGTTGAAAACGGATTAACAAAAAAGTTATTAACTTGATGAATCAGCTCGAATGTAGATTAACCATGGATACGTAGAAGATGGAATTGGAAGAATATTGGTTTGTTTTATTATTTACTGAAGCATATCTTATTACGTCAAAGTAGGTTAAGTTTTTTTTTCTAAAATCAAGTTTTTTGATTCTATTTTTATTTATTCACACTTAAATCTAACCATTTTTAATTAATAACGATATAATTGCATTCCTATTCCTCTTTTTCTGGTCCGCCTGCAATTTTAAATTCATTTTCATCATCACTGTCATCGTTATCATTAACATCAATTGCGATATCTTCGAAAATTTCAAGCTGCTGGATATTGGAGTAAGCAGTTCATCTGGTGCAAGTGGTAAAAATGTTGTTACTTTCTATTTAGCTTCATTTTGCTGCACCCAATCTCATTCCCGGGGGTCTAAATCATTGCGTAACAAAGTTTGAGTTTGGTAGTAGACATGATTGATATGTTTATCAGCTGCTGCTGGCAGACCTGATAACTGCACAGGTTTAGTTGATTTGGTCGAAATTTAGAACTTCACTTAATTATTTCTATGAAAAAAATATTTGATTTATAAGGAATATCGCGAATATCTAATAGCCTTTTATATACATAGTCGGAAGCTTGTGTTTGATGTCTCAGTAATCGTAACACTAATCGAGTATGGACTGCAGGTGTGGTCCTATCCTATCGTCTACTAAACCCTCTCGCACCAATAATACCGGCTTTTCAATTATTCCGAAGCGTCCGCGTCGGTGCTTGCAGCGATCAAATTCTGTGCAACAGTGATTGTTTCATGGCTGACTGCCCAAGAATTATTGGGGGATAATCATCAAGGTGTAATTATTGTTGAACTACAAAGTAGTTGCCGTCTATGTGTTGCTGCTTCCCTTATTGTTGTACCCTCTTTCATTTTCTCAATTAGAAAATATAAGGGGGCAATCGAATTAGGTATTAAATAATTAAATCAGTGTAAAAAAAAGGTTGGTGATCCAATAGTTGATGAATGTAGAAATATAAAGAAAAGTTGGCAGCTTTTTCAAAAAGTGACGATACGAAACTGGCAATTAACCTGACTTGAATGATTTTCCCTATTTTCAAGAGAATTCTTTACACTAAAACGGCAAATCTACACTCTACTCCACCAGTGTTTCCAATTTGCCATTTAAATTTAAATATCAACATATTACTTCATCCCAATTCATTGAAACTCATTGGAAGATGTTTTTTACCGATGGATATCTGTCGAATGAGATCAATATAATTTAAGCATTCATAGCACAAAGGGGAGGTTGCGAGAAATTTAAATTATCTCGTCACGTGACCACCCACGAGGACGCACGTGTTGTAATGATCGTAATCCTAGGTTAATTGGGTACGCATCAAATTCTAAATCCTCCACTAATACTCGAGTTGATTATTTCGAATACGTTTTTATATATACCCCATGCATAAAAAGATTGTAAAGGAAGTACCTATTTATAAATACAAGTTTGAGATGTACATTTTTAAATTTTGAAATATTGTTTAATTATATCACCAATATTTAAATGTACTCACCAAGTTATTTATAACGATAGTGATACAGTGAGAAACTGTCCGAAAATAAGCGGTACCGTTTCGAAAACAGTCGGAACCGTCAGATAGCAGTCAAAAACTGTCAGAAAACAGTCACAGGAGTTAGGAAGCAGTCGGAGCCGTCAGAAAGAAGTCAAAAACTGTTGGAAAACAGTCATAGTCGTTAGGAAACAATCGTAACCGTCAGAAATCAGCCAAAAATTCCAGAAAACAGTCGAAACTGGTCATAAAACAATCGAAAACTGTCAGAAAACAGTCAAAGCCTTTGGGAAACAGTCGGAGCCATCAGAAAGAAGTCAAAAACTGTCAGAAAACAGTCAAAGCGGTTAGGAAACAGTAGGAACCGTTAGGAAGCAGTCGAAAACTGCCAGAAAACAGTCGAAGTTGCCAGAAAACAGTCGAAGTCGTTAGGAGACAGTCGAAACCGTCAAAAAGCAGTCGAAAACTGTCAGAAAAAAGTCAAAGTCGTCAGGAAACAGTCGGAACCGTCGGAAATCAGCCAAGCATTCAAGAGAACAGTCGGAGCTGGCTAGAAAACAATCGAAAACTGTCAGAAAACGGAAAAAGTGGTTGGGAAACAGTCTAAACCGCTATAAAATAGTCAAAAACTGTTATAAATCAGTCAAGAATTTTAGAAAACTGTCGAAAACTGTCAGAAAACAGTCAAAGCCATTAGGAAACAGTAGGAACCATTAGAAATATGCCAAAAGTTTGAGAAAACAGTCGGAGCTGGTTAGAAAACAATCGGAAACTGTCAGAAAACGGTCGGAATCGTTAGAAAGCAGTCAAAAATTGTTGGAAATCAGTCAAAAATTGTAGGAAACAGTCGAAGCTGGTCAGAAACAATCAGAAAACAATCAAAGCCGTTGGGATATAGTCGAAGCCATCAGAAAGCAGTTGAGAACTCTTATAAATCAGTCAAAAATTTTAGAAAATGGTCGAAGCTGATCAGAAAACAGTCGAAAACTGTTAGAAAACAGTCAATGCCGGTAGGAAACAGTAGGAATCGTTGAAAGCAGTCAAAAACTGTTGGAAATCAGTTAAAGGTTTTAGAAAACAGTCGAACCTGGACAGAAACAATCATAAAACAGTCAAAGTAGTTAGGAAACAGTCGGAACCGTCATAAAGCAGTCGTAAACTGTCAGAAAACCGTCAAAGCCGTTAGGAATCAGTCGGAACCGTAGTAAATCTGCCAAAAATTTCGGAAACAGTAGGAGCTGGTCAGGAAACAATAGAAAATTGTCAGAAAGCAGTCAAAACGGCTAGGAAACAGTCGGAACCGTTAAAAAGCAGTCAAAAACTGTTGGAAATCAGTCAAAAATTTCAGAAAACAGTCGAAGATGGTCAGGAACAATCAGAAAATAGTCGAGGTCGTTAGGAAACAGTCGGAACCGTCATGAAGCAGTCGTACCTGTCAGAAAACCGTCAAATCCGTCAGGAATCAGTCGAAACCGTCAGAAATCAACCAAAAATTTCAGAAAGCAGTCGGAGCCGTCAGAAAACTATAGAAAACTGTTAGAAAACAATCAATGCCGCTAGAAAACAGTCGGAAGCGTCAGAAAGCAGTCGAAAACTGTCAGAAAACAGTCAAAGCTGTTAGGAAACAGTCGGAAACGTCAGAAATCAGCCAAAAATATTAGAAAATAGTCTGAGCTGGACAGAATACAATCGAAAACTGTCAGAAAACAGTCAAAACAGTTAGAAAACAGTCGGAACCGTTAGAAAGCAGGCAAAATCTGTTGCCAATGAGTCAAATATTTTAGAAAATAGTCGAAACTAGTCAGAAAACAGTCGAAAACTGTTATAAAACAGCCAATTCCGTTAGGTAACAGTCGGAATCTTTGAAAGCAGTCAAAAACTGTTCGAAATCAGTCAAAATTTTCAAAAAAGACTCGAAAACAATCAAAAAACTGTAGGAACCGTCAGAAAGTTGTCGAAAACGTCGCGAATACAGTCAGCAAGTGTTAGAAATCACTAAAAAATGTCAGAAAACAGTCCGAGCTGGTCAGAAAACAGTCGAAAGCTGACAAAAAACATCGGAACTGTAAGAAAACAGTTGGAAGATTTCATTCTATGATTATACAGATTTTTATAGGGCCCTGTATGTTTGAAAAAACTTATTTTCAATTAAAAAAGTAATTCTTACTGAAATATTTTTTGTGTATATAAAGTATTACACGAAAGCCTCTTCAATTACATCTAACCGGTATCTAGAAAAAAAAGGATGGAATCAAAACAAAACTTGTGATCGTATATAAGCCTGCTTAGCACCGGAATGATACATCAATTTTACTGGAAATAAAAAATGATCGATTGGCAACGCACTCTTCGATTAACAAAGGATTATCGTCGGCATAAAATGATTAAAATGATTTCGGTACCCTTTTTTCTATTCTATCGTATTTTTGTGATGGTAAACGGCATACGCCCACTACCACGTGTGTCTTCGATAAAAAAAAAAACAGTACTGGCTGATAATGTAGAAAAAATCGTTTATCTTGATGTTTTTTTTTATTGTTTAATGAATGGATAGAAACACCGAGGGAACGTGGTATCGACAAAAATTACACTCTGAAAATATTTCTTAAAATACATTACCGAAAACAATATTATTGGTTATAAGTTAGGTTAGGTTTTTAACCACTTGGTTGTTGGCAATAATAACTTGCATCATCCATTATTATAATAAGGTCCTGAGGAAGAAGATCTATCATTTATTC
>CAJUYG010000117.1:159048-197328 GCA_910591675.1 Galerucella calmariensis
AAATCCTATGTTTAACGTATGTTTTTCCTGGTCATCGCCAAATATTTCTTCGACAACACAAAATACTAAAGCACAATCAAAGAAAAAGCAAAAGTTTTACAAAACACACACTGAAAATAACTAAAATAGCAAAATAAAACCACTTAAATATCAAAAGGCTTATACGGCAACTGATTTGTTTTACTCGTTGCCAAGATGACATTGACATTTCAGAGCGCCATCTATCGAATTCTACTTTTCCCAATAGATAAATGGTCATACGCAGCATACAGTGTGATGGCTTTGACAACATATGTTTCGCATGGATTAGTCGACTTTTACATAAAAGATTAAATAAATAAACATATTATTTAATTTAAAAGAATTCTGAAGAATGTTATTCGACTTTGCCGATCAATTTACGAATAATCCATCCGAAAAAATCCAAGTGTCAATTTCTGTTTGCTTTTCTAAAAACATAATAGCCGAAAGTCCCTTTTGTCGGTACAGATCACATGTAAAATAGTAAAATAGATCCCCATTCACCATTTAGACAACTTTAAACATATCAGTTTCAAGCCCAGTCAGCCAAAACGTTCTCGACAACTTTTTCAACTAACGTTAGCGAATGAACAATTGGACTCCTCCACAGGAACCTTAAAAAAGTGCTTTTCAACATTGTCGAAGTGTCAGTACTTACAGTAGACACAGTAGCAAGCAGGGAGTGATAGTTTTTTTTGAATTCAAAAGGACCTATAGTGATTTTACCTGCTTTTTTGTTGACAGGGGTTAGGTACCCTTAGATTTATATGTCACATTCACATATATACGTACTTATCTCAACAGTATCTTGTTGGGTCATTACTTTAGTAAACTTTAACGAAACAACAATCGTTTAAAATGACAGTATTTAAAAAAAATTAAATAAATAAGTTTGACAGCACAAGAATGGAATATCTACATAATAACGTGGGTAGTTTGATGTAGTGACTTTTTAAATTCTCCAGCACTGCTCACGTCAACTGTCATTTATTAATAGAATACTGTCAAATCATGTGTCAAATTTCAAGCAAGCTATTTATGACAGTCATAGACTCTTGAAAGTGCGCGAGCGCAGTCTCCATATTGAAATATCGGTAGTGGTAATGTTTTGTCAATAACGGCTGGAAGCAGGTCTGATGTCCAGATCACTGTCTGACTGTCCCCAGCTTTGTGTAGCTCCAATACACATACTTGAATCAAATAAGTGATTTATCAACCCAAATCCATTGCAAACTACGTCTGCGAGTCCATACCATTGCTCAGAGATGCTGAAAGTTGATCAAGCGCCAGAACGACACTTTACTTGTTCATATTTCAGTTGAAGCTCCTATAAAAGCTCGTATAAAATTTGAGCGTATTTGGTTTTCGTTTTAAAAGCAAGACAAATAGAGGAGTTCAGTCTAAGGTCAGTGTTGCCAACAAAAAGTGGTTTTTTCTGACAAGAATGACAGTTAAGGTCTACCCTTCAAACAATAGATTTTTGCATGTTTTTTATCATTGCGAACATCTATATTGCTTTATTTATAGTTATTTTTGTATCTAGTGCGCGAAATGCTACTTTGGTGATCGAGGACTGACTACTTTGCATGTGATGCAAACAAAATTTTTTCTACAAACGTCAAAAATATTGTTCTAAAATAAGTAACATGCTTAGCTTAATATGAAAAATAGTATTGAACTGGCTTAAACTGTTTTTCCAAATCAAGTAATTACTGTAACTATGGAAATAAAATGGCATTTGTTGACAATTATTTGAAAGTGACAGTTCTTGATAATTATTTTGGAGTGACTTTTTATTCGCCTCAATTTCGTGCGTGATATTTATAACTGTAAAATAATGGAAATTTCGAGCGACGATGAAGTAAGATGTACCCGACCTAACTTGACTTCGCATATTGTTGTCAATGCGCGAACCTTGTCATTTTTTGACGTTTGTAGAAAAAATAATGAATACACCCCCGAAGCGTATATCTTGAAGTTTAAAATGACTTTTTAGCTGAATACTCAACATATCGGTGGCCAATAACTCTAGGAACTTTTGGCAAGTCACCATTTCATTTCTGTTATTCTGTCACTGATTATGTCAAATGTCAGTTATATTTATTTTTGTTGATATTCGTTTAATTGTGTATGTCGATTTTCAATTAAATTTTTGTAGTATTTCTAGTTAGTTGTATCTCTATTCTTCTAATTACTTTTTCCACTGACATCTGACATAACTAGTATGACAGATGACCGAAATAAAATGGTGACATGCCAAGAGTTCCTAGAATTATTGGCCACCGATATGTTGAGTATTCAGCTAAGAAATCATTTTTAATTTCAAGATATACGCTTCGGGGGTGTATTCATAATTTTAATAAAGCAATATAGATGTTCGCAATGATAAAAAACATGCAAAAATCTTATGTTTTGAATGGTAGACCTTAACTGTCATTCTTGTCAAATAAAAACACTTTTATTGGCAACACTGACCTTAGACTGAACTCCTCTATTTCTAAATGACAATTCCCTGGTGACTAATTTCACAGTTCAATACCTCATTATGCCCCAACCGATATCTACAATGGGTGACAATCGGACAAAAATCCCGACAAGTGCAAAAGTAAATACGACCAAATTACGACCGAATCTGTCTGCAAATATTGACCTAAGAGTAAACCCTGTCGGCTACGAAAACAGTTGCGAATGTCACATCAACAGTTGAGGAGCGAATTACGGGTCACGTCAGTTTTGCACGTGTCTTTAGTCGGTCTTAATGACAATTTGATGACAGGTTATTTGAGCGAAACTGGTAGAATTATCATTCAGTATATTATTATTGAAATATTTACTACAATATTAAAGGTGGTCGGTCTACCCAAAAGCAAATAGAATTATTTTTGCGACAGTGACGTACGATGTCAGTGAAAAATGGGGTTATGTTTAGCTTACCTTGGTGGTCCGTGGCAACGAGACGCAACACCGTGGTGTACATGATGTCCGTGAATGTTGTTGGACATCCGTAGCTAAAAAAGGAATTTTCTTAAAAAAATAAAGTCATAAAATTGAAACATTTCGTTTTATATGCGTGCATAAACAAAGACAATGAAAAAACGTTGGGATCAAAGGAAAATTCAACGCATTTCATCATTATAATGAAAATCGAGGGTGGCGTGGATGTTAAAGGGCGCGACCCTTCGCAAAGTAAAGGTCCACGATCGCAATGAACGGAAGATCAGAAGCATCGGGTCAAATTAAGCAACGTTTTTTTATTGATCTTCGTCTAAACGCTAAATAATAAAAATAATTCACTCAAGGATTTAATTCTTCTTCACTATCAAGATTGTAATACCCAGTGAGCTGTGAAATACACGTGTAAAGGCACTTTCAAAGTGACCATTACGGCGATTTAGTCTAGAAAGATCCCATTCCCCACGATAACATCTTCAAATCAGTATCCATGACGAAACGTTTTACAGAAAAAAAAAGGAAAATATTTTTAAAAGTTTTAGGTTAACAAAAGGGCCGTTTTCAAAACATGAACGGGATTATAGGTGAAATGTAAATCTTATAATGACACCTTTGCTTAAAGCTCTTTATACTTTAAGTACAAATGAATGCGAAAAATTGGAGCAGTTTTATGGATTCTGAGAATAAAGTAATGTAATACCATAATTGTTAGTATTTTAAATAAATTGAAACTTGAAAAGAACTAAATAGAAATGGTAAAATTTGTAACAATGATGATGAAATAGATCTGTATGTTAGTAGAGAATGTTGTCTTTTAATTAATGCATATTTAATTGTTTAGTTAGCTTGAGGAAATACTTTAACTCCCTCCTCCCTATGTCCACCGCTCCCAATATTTTAAATGGAACACCTTATACATTTCTTCTGTAAGTTCCTTGTGGCATTATTTATTATTTTTTCTCTTATTTTTTGGGAGTCAATATCTTTTTTTTATTTCGACGTTTCAGTAGCGTTCCAGCTACCTTTGTCAAGATTAACTAATGATAAAATAATTTTTGGTCCCTATCTGACACAACGAAAAAAATATGACAGCTAGACAATCAATAATACTTTGAATTTTAAGACTACAAAACTTTGTTGTCAAATTTTATTAAGGTCCATTCATAGTAGATCACATCTCTGGTAAAATGTGAAATAAAATATTTTATTTTATGACATTCCAAAGATATGATAGTCTACTAGAAATGGAATCCAGTGAAGTGCACGTTCCAGGAACGGTTTTTATTGGGATAGCGCTTTTTTTCGCTTATTTTGGAAATGTTGTTAATAAAACGCGTTTGTTGTTACTTTTTTGTGTATGATTATTTTTGTTTTCAAAATATGTATGACTCAGTTTGGTGATTTTGTGTATTGAAGTGTGTATCGATTAACAACTATCATAAGAAAACCTGGATAAAAACTTATGATGCTATCCTGATAACGCAGGTAATTGATTATTGGAAATTTCTCTTTCTAACATTGGTAACCAAATTTGACTACATTCGGCTGAAATACTAGCTACACATTTATCTGCATTTAGTTGTATTAAAGCACTTTCTTTGATTTTTCGTCTTTTATTATTGGGCTCTTTCAATATTATTTTTGTCGAATCCCATTGAATTTTTTGCCCCTCTTCACAAGCATGTTTACAAATACCTGACTTAAAAAATGTTTCACCTAAATAGAATTTGTCGCATTCACAAGATATCTGATATATGCAATTTTTTGAAGATTGTTCTTCATTTTTTGGTTTTGTTTTTGTTAGTATAGATCTCAACGTACTCTTAGATTTGAAGCTAGTTCGAATATTGAATTGATTACCAATTTTCTTAATTCTTTCTGATAAACCCCTAACATACGGTATTGTCAAGTTTTTAAAAATTATGTTAGCTGAATTATTAATATCATTGTTATTATTATGGGGTACTAACAATGAGCCCTTCTTAATATTCTTAATTTCTTTATTTAAAAATTCTGCCGGGTAATTATTTGCATTTAAAATTTTTTTTAGTAGAGTTTTCTCCTTTGTGAAATGATTATCATTAGAACAAATGATTCTGGCCCTATCGTATAAAGATTTTACTACCCCTTTTTTAACGCTTATAGCATGATTTGATTCAAAATTCAAATACCTATTAGTGTGTGTTGGCTCTACAAGAGAATTACAAAAATGTATAATACTGAAGTGAAAAATCAATCATTTGGGAGTTACAGATAATTCCAATGCCTTTACTGAAATTGTAGGATAAATACTACGAAAACAACAAATCTGCAAGAACCACAGCTAGGCAGCTTAATGCTGCTCATACCTTAAGAACTCCTACACACAATTACCTAACTCAATCAATGCAAAAAAAATTTGAAACAGAATCAGTTGCCAATAAGAAACACCAACCACAACGAGTAGTAGTAGAACAGACAGCAATTGAACCAGTTGTCTAAGCCAGTTTAACACAAGAAAATATATACAGTCCACAGAACACTCTGCAAACAGCTCGAAAATCGAACTAACGTTCCAATCCTTAGAAGATGGAGTCAATGCCTTCAAACACTCTATTTTAAATGTACCAATAAACTAGTGGAATAGCTGCATCCAGAAGTGGTTCCAAAGGGTGCAAAAATGCATTTGTCTTCGTGTAGAATACTTTGAAAAACAATGGTGTTCAAAATTTTTCTTTTTCTATCTCTAATAATGTTAAATATAACATTTAACCCTAGTAATACAATAAAATTTGCCTAGGTAGGTACTAAAAATGTAAATGCACCCTCGTAGATAAACTTTATAGCAAGAATCTCAATTTTCATATCACATGGTTCATCTAGTTACTAAGACTACCTAAAAAGATTTAAGCCCTCTTTTAAAAACATCTCCATTGTATGGATTAGATTTTCATTTTTTTTATCTTCTTCTCTCCTGATTACAATCTCAAAGCCGGTATAGAATCCTATTGGACAGGAAGATGTCGGTACTTTGTTGTTTTTTTAAAGCCCCATCAGTAGGCGACTTAAAAAACAGAAATGTTACGATCCACGAAGAAAATGCGTTAAAATTTACAATGGTAGTTTAATGGCCATTTATTTAAACATTTGTTGAACATATGTTTATACAATAAAACTAATTTTATTTTTACATTTTATATTCTTAGACTCAAAGCTTTGATAATTTATTACAATTAGAGTTTTATCCACACTTATGATGGATATAAAGTACCACTTTATCCACTAAATACCTGATATTTCCATTGTATGCTCTTTATCAGTAATGTGTTAAATGTTCTATATTCAACTAACTCTTTTCTGGCCGAGTACTGCCTTCTGATTATTAACGGTGTTTCTTGTTATTCAGACAGACTGAACGTGGAAAAAACGTTGTATTGCACTCGTTTTAGCCACCCAAGAAAGTTTGCTCCACTTCCTTGTGGCATTACTTATTCTTCTTCCTCTTATTTTTTGGGAATCAAACCACAATAATGTTTTTTATTTTTTATTTACTAGTTAATCTTGACAACGGTTGCTGGAACGCTACCGAAACGTCGAAATAAAAAACATTATTGTGGTTTGATTCCCAAAAAAATAAGAGAAAAAGGTAGAACGTGTCGCGGGACACACGGTAGGAACTTTAGTTTCTTTTAAGCAAAAATTATGTAATACATCTGACGTTATAGATAAACAATTTGCATATTCCTCGGTGGTCCAGTAGTAAGCAAACCAGACTCTCACGCGGTAGACTCGGGTTCGATTCCCCGTGAATAAGTTTTTTTTTTAATTGTTAATTTAATTTTTAAATAATTAGTCCGACTGGCAACATCTACTTATAACAGCATCATATATTTAAAAAGGGAAACCGTAGCATTATACAAATTGGACCTTCAAGAACTGTACGTTTACCACAAGAAAATTAGTGGAAATATAAAATTGAATTGTTAGATTTTCAATTTGAAGTTATATTACAGTTTATAGAAACTTTCATTTTCTAGAATTTTTCTTAACCCTTGAGTGGTCGGGTTGGGTCTGTGGGACCAGCAGCCATTTCGTTCTCGTACACCACTCTTGTTTTATATCGGAGCGCGTCGCAATTGTCAGTACCTTTTCGTCCGAAGGTCGAGTATTAGTGAACCAAGGCGTGTGCGATAGTGTCCAATAGTTCGCTAGTTATTTGCATGTTTGGTCTGTCAGACCCCACCCGACCATTTAAGTAACTTTTGTAGCTTCGACAAGTGAATTTGTTTTCCTGTTTTTTTATAATATAATTCACATGAAGGAAGTATTTTTATTCATAACCAAAAATGGCTATGCTTAGAACATGTTCGTCCGATGTGCGAAGAATGCATTGAAAATTGAAGTGAGGATTAGGGTTTTTTCTACTAAATGTAAGAAAAGTGCATTTTTGTTAACCTATTTTTCGTATTTTATTAAGAAACGTTTTTTATTTTATTGTTGGATTCAAAATAGCTAAGATGTATTAAATATGAAATAAAAAAAGATATTTTGCGTATAAAATAGTTTTATTTTATTATTTTATAATATATTCTGCAAAATTAAAACTGGGTCTCACAGACCCCACCCGACTCTTCAAGTGATTTGCAAGCACCCGATTTCTCAAGGGTCAAGTGGATCGTAGGAAAAATTTGCTGTTCGACTCGGGTGGATTGTCCATATCGCACTTGAACGATTGAGCACTCCGCCTACGGCGTCGTGCTCAAACTTCGTCCTCGTGCGATATGGCCATCATATCCACACTAGTTGCACAAACTACTATTTCTATCAAAATATGCCCTTTCACATTTAAAAACAACCTGCCAAATGTCAAATCAATTTATCCATCCCTTTTAAAGTTATCGAATTAAAACATTCAAGTTTTCAAAATTCCAACACCCTGTATTTCGAAAAGTAAATGTGCTAGACATATCATTTTGTCCAATTTTACGAGAGGAATCTACATGCAAACGTTGTAATTACCCTTAACGTTCGAGATGCTTATACCATTTTTTGCGCGATCGTATTGAAATAAATTCCGAATAAAATAATTTAAGTTTCTTCGAAATGAACGAAATGTCAAAAATGACATTTATACTTCTCGATCAGTTTAAAATATATTTTGCATTTTGGTGAAATTGTTTATTAATTTTCTACGTCTGAACGGTAAGTAAATCACTTACCGACGTGTTAAACTTAGAAACCAGTAAACACAACCTACCGTCCTGACAACCGATGCTGTAAATAAACAAAAAAGATCAATCGCGCAAAAAAAATTATGGAAATAATAGTAAAAATTTATCCGAACAAATTCAAGTAGATCACCAGCACTGCGAATACCAGCTGTGCATAGAATTTCAATATAGCATCGGTGGTTCAGTGGTAGAATGCTCGCCTTCCACGCGGGCGGCCCGGGTTCGATTCCCGGCCGAAGCGTGTGAATCACTGCTTCGTAAACTAGAGAGAGACTCAGGAGAGAGCACACGCACGCAAGCAAGGCACAAAGGCACATAACGAAGCAACGTAACATAACGTAACGTAACGGTCAGATATTTTGCGTCGGTCGCTCAAACATAACCTGACGTAAAGAACTAAAGTTCCAAAAAAGAATAAATCTTCTACTTTTTGTGCTTTTAAAACTGCCGAACATTGTAAATATTCAGAAAAGTTCAAAATTATAATAAAGCATCTATTTCTACACAACCCTCGTATCTATAAATCTCCAAATATGTTCCGGAGGCGTCGATCTGCGACGATAAAGCCTTTAGTCAACAAAACAGTAGTCAGTAGCGTTATTCGTGATCCCTGAATGTAGTCCTTTAGGCAACATTTTAATGTGGACAGAATCTGTTTATTCATGCTGTCGTCTCCCACGCTGATTTCCTTTTTCCTGAGGGGATCCTTTACCGTTTCATTTCAATGATCTATTTCAGATTTCTATTAAAGGATTTTCGTCTAATCCGATTTTGTATTTAAAGTAGGGTATTCATTTATACGCACCTGTTTGCACATATTCACAAGGACTAAGATGTAAACGTTGAGAAGGTAAAAATCTAACATCTATATAGGTACATATTTTTTTTTCTATAAATACATTAAGATTGCTGAATACATTGCAAGGTAAAATATCATGTAAGGTTGATATTTCTGTTGTTGAACTTTAGTAATTGTTTTATTTAAATTTGTTATCTAAATCAGATATCACAAAGTACACTGACCTCACCATAAATACGCCGCAGCTGATAAAATTCCCAAAAATACGGTTATAAACAACAGCTACATTTTTTCAGAACCTTTCCCATACTATGTATTAAATTTATATACACTTATAGCTTATTATTCTGATCTAGTTCACATATGCTTCAATACAAATGTAAAATACTGTTACAAAAACGTGTCTAAACTTCAATCTCCATGGGAGGCTCTGTAAACACAAATATCGGCCCCCTTTTTTATGATTTTTCACCTCGTCACCTTGTCAGATGTCAATGAGATACCCCACCGTGAAGGATATTGTAGGGGAACTACCCCGGGCCCCCCATGAGGCGACTAATAAGGGCGTACGTCTCTGTTCATGTGATGAGGAATTTAATTTTGGATAAAAAGAAGAGGGAGATTTTTATGATTGCGACAAAACTGATTTGAAATTGATTTTATTTTATAGTTTGCTTTGTATTAATTTTTTTCAATAGCAAAATATTATCTTTTAAAAAGATGTTGACAAGCTATTTGTCCAGACTCAATTATTATGCTTGACGCAGGCATTCGTATAAAATTGTCATTTTACTGGACTATTATAACAAAACATCCAGAAGGTGATTAAACTGTAAAAAAATACGAATGTGATGAAAAGAAAAGCAGGATCTGTTCAGAATTGTTTGCTCATTAGCATGGATCAAGCGTTGTTTTGAATGTATCGCGAGGGTGTGTCATACAATATTATTCAGACGATTATGGTGCACGAGGCGCTCCTTTTCTCTTCTTCTTTTCGATGTCGATGAATAAATCGAGCCACACATTGTTCGGATACGATACGTGATCTTGCAATAATTAAAACTGGTTTATTTCCAACGAGGGGACAACACAAGTCTAATTAATATTTTTTCTTACAATTTTTTCAAATATAATAATGCCAAATCAATCAACACTATTATGGTATCTTTGGAGAATTTGACCATAGTTTTTCCTTTGTGACGCTACTGGTTTTCACAACTAATAAGAACATAATATGTATGGCCTTTGGAATTTTGACAATTAGTATGTCAAATACGAAGATTGGGCTCTCCAAATTATTGACGAGTCGTAAAATTTTTTGGAATTTTCTAGTTGTTACTTTTGATAAATAGTCCGTATTATTTTAAATATTTTTAACCATTATTATTGTGAATATCGAAAAAGCCATTTCACTTACATGTTAACGGTTCTTAGCTTGAGGCTTGCCATTATTCACAAAATTTCAGTGTTTTTCAATAAATATACCATATGCTTAATGATTCCTGCTATTACTGGTAATATTACATGTAGGTATACTTTACAAAATTTTCACCTCAATATTCATCATACCTATTTTATGGCAATCATGTACATTTATTGGAAAGTAAAGTCTTAGTGGACTGAAAAAGGGGAAAAAGGTTTAAATTTTTTTTTGAAGGTACAACCACATGTGTACTAACATCCAATGCTTTATCTTGTGATGAAAAGGGAAGATTTTCTAGGTCTTTAAAATCATCAGAAAAGACCTGGGTATACAATCAACCTTAGAATTTGTAGAAGAAAGACAACTACAATGGTGGGGACATTTACAACGTATGGATGAACGAAGACCAGTAAAGAGAATATGGAAAGCAAAAATTGAAAAAAATAAAAAAGGGGCAGACCAAGAAAAACTTGGGATAAGGTAATAGCTGGATTACTGGATAAAAGAAGAAGAAGCTGGATAGAAGCGAAGGACTTAGCTCAAAATAGGAAAGAGTGGAAAAATTTCGTGACGAAAGAATGCAACACACCCTACATCACTAAGTGGTAGAAGGGATTTAAGATTATATATATAATAATATAAAATCATCAATATTGTTGTATAATCTGTCTGCACTGCACAGATGTTAAGCGCTGTTGGCCTTTCTTTCCAGATCTGTTACATATTAGACACATTTTTTGCCGAATATTAAATCCGTCTTTAAGATATCTTGTCCGAGACCATGAAGTGTTTTCGGTTTCACTGCTTTTAGAAACATATCCAATATTTTGTGGACTAATAAATGTTTGTCTGCAAGTTTTATGGAATTTTACTTTAACCTTCTCTCCTAGAATGTCTTCCTTTTGATACAAATCTTTTGAGCACAAGTGTCTTTCGTTTTTTCTGCAGCACATATAATTGTATTCAATCCTTTCAATCTCGGATTTTGCGTCACAAGTTTGTCTTTTTCTTGCAAAGTCTGACCACAAAATAAACACTCCATCGTTTACACGAAAACTATCTCAATAGACACACACACATCCAAAATAATATCTACCTAACGCAGTTAAAACAAAGATGCGTATGTATGCGTATGCAGGAAGCAGAGAAAGCACAATAATTAAACGCGGCTGCAGAAACTTTCAATTTTGCGTATTTATTGCTCAAAAACTATGATACTTAGAATAGTGATTCTTGTTTCAAAAACTTCCTTGAAGCTTTAGCTTTATTTGGTACGCATATTGTTTAGTGAAATTTTGGAAAATAAAAAAGTTTCTCAATCACTGAAAATAGTGCTGCAAAAAAAGTAGAGATTACAGTTTTCTCTAATTTTACAAAAAAACTAGGTTTTATATACTAATGAAACTAACGCAGTAATCTTCGCTTATGTTTTTTCTGCCGATTAAAAACAAAGTTGAAAATACCTTGTTTAGTTCCGGAGATATCGCGAGGTATGTGTGAAAAAGTATTGAAACATATGACAGATTTTTGACAAATTTCGCAATAAAAAGTGTTGGCCCTATTAAAAAATGCTGTAATTCCGATTTCAGATGGACAAGGACCTACTCAATGATTTTGTGAAGACCACATGTGGTTGTACTTTAAAAAAAATCTAAACTGTTTTCATAAATGTCTTATTTGTTAAAATGTTATTTAATAAAAAAAGCGAAAAAAAAAGGGAAAAAAGCGAATCCGGTAATTTCGGAAAACTTCCTTTTTACTGAAATGCACTGTTATATATTTTTGCTTCCAAAGTTACAGTCATGTTAAGGACATGTTAGGTTTTTAGCCCAGCGAAAAGAAAATAAATCGCACAAAAAACAAAAAAAATATTTTCAACTAAAAAACGTACTCCTTTAGTTCGGCCCACAGTGTATATTATTATATTTTTAAGCAAATTACCAAAATACTGTTTTTATTTAATAGAATACCCAACAAAACTTTAATATCTTGTGGGTAACAATTATCTAAAATGGATTTAGATAATTTCTAATAATAGATTCCCATAGTTCGTAAGGCACACTATTTATTACTACCTCAATCTTCTTCCTAACGTTTGGTACAAATTTCTGAAATACCCTGTATTAATGAGGTCAATTTTTACTTACTATTAAACTGCCCTTATTTTTAAAATGTGTTCACAATAATAAATAAACACATATGCTTCAAGATTTCCATTCTATAGTCTCAATCAAATCAAATCAAATTCAATATTAAAATCCTCAAACAAAGCTCGAACATTTTTGAGATTTTTAAAAGCTAGGGTACACAGAGATATATTTTGAATTCAATTAAAGTGTTTTATTGAATGAACCCCCCTGGAATGCTTTTACCAATTCGTTCGCTAAACTTAAATTACGAAGGGTTGGCAACCCCTTTTTACTCCATTAGAATGAAATACAGCAAGTTCGATAAAGCAATTTGAGGATTCGTTGTCTTTTTTTTTGGTAATTTATTTTTTTCAACTATAACCAAAAAATAATTCAAAAAGTGATTGATTATTTGGTATCTCCATCCCAAGTAGCAATTTAAATTCTATAAGGTTTGTAGAAACAGCTACAAGATATGTCTCATAGAATACTTAAGTTCTTATAACGGTCTAAAAAACAATTATATGATCCTTGAACAAACGAAAAGGGCCCATTTGTATACAACTGTTTGGTTATATAACATTTCTATTAAAAGTTTATACAACTCTTATATGACTGTTTTATAATCATTTATACAGCTACTATAAAATGATTTAATAGTGTGTCATGTAGTCGCATCTATAAAATGGGATTGAAACGGCACTATAAAGGTCTTACAAAATGGTTGTATAATGCAATATATTTTTTTATAATGCTGTTATTTCAAGCACAGTGGAAACATTTTGTTATCTAGCAGTTTATAAGAGCATTTCATTTTTTAGTGAAGAATATCAGAACTAAATTATATTTCAACTTGAACGTGCATCATACATTTCATTTGTAGAAATGGAGACTTATCAAAAGACTTGGGCCGCTTAGGCAGATATCGCTAGTAAAAATTATAATTTCATTTGGATGGTTTAATAGCACAAATTTTGATGCGCCGCAAATTTTACTGATAGATATATTTGGCAAAAAAATGAAGCGCTTCAATTCTGGTTAAGTTTCAAGTAGATAAAAATAGAATATCCTAAAATACTTTTTTTTCATGATTTTAATAGTTTATCACTTCATATGGATATTCTTTCACAATATAATTCTCTAAATAAGGAAAAAGTCACATTTTTCAATAAAGTTTCATGTTTCCAACTCAATTGCTCATAATGGCGGCGAAAGCGGTACAAGAATTACTTATTTAAACATGGCGATTTATAAAGCAACAATTTTATCCCAAAGAAATGCCTGTCAAATGGAACGGTATACGATAACTGTTTTATAACGAAGAATATTTAGGCACTTTACAAGTAAAAAGTGTTTTATAATGCAACGCAATTGAATGCTATATACAATATTTATTATACAACATTATACAGCTTCAATAAGACAAGCTTAAGTAACTATTTTATAATGTTGTAGTATAGTATATTATAGAACTCTTATACAATAGGTATAAAAGTCTCATGAAATGATACTTTTGGTATTGTATAAACTGGCTTATAAGGTATTATATCATTTTAAAAGAAATGATCGTATAATGCGTTATAGCATATATTGTAAAAGTCACTAAAGAATCATTTAATACAACAACTTACTTTAAAAAACAAAATTATCGCAACAAAAGGCTTAATAGAAATAAAAAGTCTTTAAAACAACGCTATTCGACTATTAAACAACAATTCAGTCCTCTTGGAATTCCATTTTGCTAGTTGGGATTCTTGATATCCAAGATAAAGTAACCTATTGTAGATGAGTTTCAAGGATAATATTCGAAATAGTTCAAGGTAATCTATCTTCTATATAAAGACCCTTTCACAAAGTCATCGTTCACAAATTAACACATCACCGAATACGGAAATCATAAATTTCCCAAAAATGTCCAAATATTATATATAGAATAATTCAGTACAGCCTCTTTATAAAATTCCAGATATATATATATGGTGCTTTATAGAGAGCCACTCGCTAATAAATCATCTGTCGATAGATTGAAAAAGGGCATTATGTTATTACAGTTATTTGCAGCATTGATTTCAGCATCCTGTTTAGTCTAACAATCGTACAATAGGGCGAAAAAGGGCCCCCTTTTTCACCGGTCAGTTGGAGCACAATAGTTACGTTCGGCCCTATGTATTAGAGCCCTACATAGTACAATTACTGTGAAGTTAAGTACCTATGATACTAACTGACGTTGTAAATTGGAAGGTACAAGTGATTTGAATGGCTGTTTACCCGCTTCATTGAGATATTTACTTAAATTCAGACGGTCAAAATTTCAAGTATTGTTCCTATAAAAAATTTTGTGTGTTTCACGTCCAATAAAAGCATAACAAACAACTAAAAAGTAAATAAAAGGGTTAACAAAATAAAACTGCAAATTAAAATCAAAACCATTTATTTGTATTCGAATTTGATTACACAAATTTTTAATAAAAATAAACACAAAACTAGGCGAGAAAAATAAAATAAAATAAATGCATGATTAAAATAAATATCTCGAGCGCCATATGAGCACGGAAAAAACGTTTATGTAAAAGTAGTGAACGATATTTTTTAATCCATAGCCTATAAGGATTTTATTTATTGTTATTGATAGTTTTAAACAGCTGGTTATGTAAGTTTGACCTTCAAGCTAATTTTAAAAAATAGATTTTACGGCTTTCAGCAAGGTAATAATATCCTGATTATGCTAATGAACCAAAATTTTCAAATTTGTATTTGGGTTATGGAAAAAATTCACTAAAACCAACACAAAATTCCGATTCGATGCTCCAAATATTAAAACTTCCCTCCAGGGTAATTCAACTGAAAAGTCATTCAAAGGTTCACGACATCAGTAAGTTTAAAAAATAAATATTATTTAATATTTATGTAAATTCAATGAAAGTATCCATTCATATCAGCCACAAGGACAAAAAGTATCAATATTATCATCTCATGCATAAAAATGTCGATAATATTAAAAAATATATATAAATACGATAATTTTCTTCAGTGCAAATTTTCCTCTTGCTTAGTTTTGTGGTTATTACAGTTTACTAATTGTCTCCTAGCTCTAACACACTTTGATAGTTCAATATGTATGTTGAAAATTATTTTTTAAAAAGGTGTATTTTATGACTCTACGAGATAATATATTAGTGTATTTTCGAGAATAATTACAATCATATTTTGAGAAAATTTTCCACATCCCACAACATTAATGGACCTAAAATTATCCATATAGTCACAAAATTTTCATAAATAAATCGAAATAAATTTGGTATTCCCCATAAAATATGAAATACCGATGAAAAAAAGGTTTTTTTACGACTCAATATACCACTTACTATTAACAACGATAATAATACTAAAAATATGTACATTATAAACTCATTTTAAAATAAAAACATAAAAATATTTACATATAAAGAAAAGCAATTTCAATTTCAATAACTGTGAACAGTATAGTTCATAGTTTTTCGGTTTAAATTTGATGTTGAATTTACACTTAACAATGTAGAAAACTGTAGATAATTCTCAAGCTCCTGTAAAGGTAAGCACACACTGATCCGTGCCGTACAAACCGGACGATTAACCAGAATTCAATGAAGTAACTTCATATTCACAGTAAAGATATTTTTAAAAATTGCCCTATTTATAAAAAGCGTGCTTTACTTAGTAAATATAGGGTGTCCCAAAATAAAACGAACTTAATTGTGAATCTAAAGAATGCTTCTTTGAAATTTACACAGAGTATTGATCGAATTATGAACATTAACACTATTATTTGGGACATACTATATCTTACACGACTTTCTTTACATCACGATATATACAAAAACAAAAATATCACTAGTAAAATTAGTATTCTCAGTAATATGTTCAAAAAAATACTTGATACATGAGAATTAAGTATAAATTTCACTAGTTCGTCCCTAATAACAATTCAAAAAAAAAATAAAACAACAAAAATATTTATTTAAAACAGTTTCATATACTGTCTCTGCATCCCGTGACGTACCTCTAGATCCTGATCGGGCCTGTCTTGTCTGTAACCCCTCTGTTTATCTTCGAATTCTCTCAGTCGCTGATTGTATCGTTCGATTTGCTCCCTTAAAAGAGCGTCTTCTTGCGCTGCTCGTTCCTCGTTAAATTCCAAACAACCGACGCCATCCAGA
Organism: Galerucella calmariensis; assembly: GCA_910591675.1. Taxonomy (NCBI): domain Eukaryota; kingdom Metazoa; phylum Arthropoda; class Insecta; order Coleoptera; family Chrysomelidae; genus Galerucella; species Galerucella calmariensis. The sequence continues at coordinate 175,779 of CAJUYG010000117.1, forward strand.
CGCTCGGTGTCTATCCAACCGCGCCACCTAACGCAGACGCCGTTCATTATAAAACCAGATTTTATGTGCACCTGTAACAAAAGAAAAACAATCGTTAAACTTGTCTATTGAAAAAAAAATAACGATGATGACATTTTAGTATATTTCTGACGCAACAACTTAGTTACCATCACGTCATATAATTAATTAATATTTTCCACATCTATTTATTATAATAATTAAAAGCCCTGTTTGAAAATGCAATAAAAATTAAAACTATAATTACTCGGAAACAATACATTCATACACATTACACACACCTAAGTCGTCACAATTTTTTCCGAGAAAAAACCATCTGGAATTTCCTCCGGACTTGATTGCTATTCATGTAAAATACGACCTGAACGTCCTTGAAATGTTCTTTCTTTAGGTCACCTTTGACGAAAATGTATTTGTTTACAACTACATTCCGAACTGTCAATTATAGTAGACCCTATTGGCAGTAAACACCCATTATGTGATAGATTTTGATAAAGTATTGGTAGATTTATAAAAAAAAAGTTTACTATGTTAATATTTTTTATACTCAGTGATTCATTGCGTTGATTATTGTTATTTCTAAACGAGTTTGTGACCGTGTGTGTTATATGTATGAGTAATAGTGTAATGACACAGTTAAAATATTAATTATATACGAAAAATACCATTTATCCTATAAGGAATATGCTTACCATGAGTAGCGAATACCGGGAAATTATTAACTACTAAATTTACTATCTTTGAATTGAAAAAAGTTCATTAATACATTATTTCTTATTGTTATTCAAAGATGGATTGTGAATAGATCGTTTAAAATCAATCATTATTTTGTAAAATACTTTATTTTATTGCACTTTGAAAATATAAATATCCTATTAGCTCATTATTAAGTTATTTTCATTAGCTTCTAAGCAACCATCGAGCTGACTCGTTGTTTAACCGATTGCGATGTTTCCGAATCACAAGTGATGCTTTGGAGAATAGCCTTTCGGCTGGGACCGATGTAGCTGAAATCGACAAAAAGTTGACGCTGTTACAAATATTTTATCTCATATAGTTACTGTGAAAAAGAATTTTTGGTTGAGTCTTGCGTATTTAGTCTTGGTCTTGCATAGTCGGTCTTGGTATTAGTCTTGTTCTTGTTCATTCTGTCTTGGTCTTGGTCTTGCGAGTCGAAGAATGGTTTTGGTCTCGGTCTTGGTCTTGCGAAAAAGCAAGACAGCAAGACCAATTTTGCTCATCACTACCTGTGGTCCAGCGTCTCATAGTTGCATATTATATGCAGAGCTGATTCGGTGTCCTTTTTGCATCTTCTGCATGTAAGGTCGCCGTTATTCAGCCCTATTTTGTTTCCTTCATATTTGCTCGACTTGCTGTATATGCCGGCTCCGGTGCCGAGCTCATTCTTTGTCAAGAATTCCTTAATAGGTTGGCAAGAGACTTCATAAGAGGTCTCACATTGCTTCTGCCTCTTACTCCTTAGGTTTTTAAGTCTTTGCTGCTTTTCACGGAGCTTATTTGTGGTATCAGATACAAGAGAAATTGATTTTTTAGCCCCGCTTGTTCTTCCAATTAGAATTGCATCATCTCCAGTTCAAACAATTCTTACGGATCGGAGCTATCAACCTTCTCATTGCTTGCATACCTCCAAACTCTCTCAGAGTCATTCAGTTGTATTTAAATATCTCATATTTTTAAACTACTTTCCACGATAGATTTGTCAATGAATCTAAAGGAATCATACTTTTTCTAAAGTCAGGCTCAGTTGGTGCAAATACTTTTGAAAAGATTAAAAATATAATGGAAGGTGTGGTTGATTGAGTGAAGTTATAGTTAACCCCGTATATAACTACCTACACCATAAAATTGCGTACATATGGTAGCAATTAAATAAATTCTTCGAGCTCACCATGCTATATCATTTGTCAAAGCGGAAGTGACCATTTGACCATTTGTTACGTATTTAAAGTAATTTTGCGTTTTATTGTTGTTTTTGTGTTAAAATTTCGGTAACCGTGGCAATTTTACTTTTCAAAAGATTAGCTGTCGATAGAGGACATTTATGCTGTTTGCGTAGGTGTTAGGGACAGAATAATGCAATAATAGAAGACCAGAGACACATGTATCTAATACTTACTGATGTATTTATATACATATATAGGATTTTATTCAAAACTTGTGTAACTCACTTTTTGAAATAGAATTTGAGATATTAGCACTCTTAGTTACTTATTTAATAATCAACTCATGTAATGACATTTCAATGAAGTTACTAAGTCAATTTTTCCTCATTAAAAGTTCAACGTCAAAACCCTTCCACTCCAAATCTAATTTAAAAACTGCAATAATGATCCTGAACATGACTATCACTATCGACCCTCAAATACTAACCCTTTTTTTCAACTCTTTTCTACAAAACTAGCCTCATCCCTTATTTCACTCTTTTTTTAACAAAGTAGCTGTCTAGGGATTTAATACTACCCTTAATGCATTGAATTTAAACAAAAAGGGTTAGCGGGTAGCCGTTGGCTATCGTGGACGTTAAAGTGCCGCCCCTTTAGACCCACATGCAAGGCTCTTGGTGCTTTATTATGTAAAATTCCAGGTTTATGAATTAAAAGGGGCGTTGGCGAATAAATTGTTAGATATAAAAGGTGATGTACCGGCCAATAAGCTCCTCTCTGTAAAATAGCATCTGCATGATTATAAAGGTCTCTACTTTAGGTTTTCAGAAAATCATATTTTTTCCAAGAGGAAAAAATTGTATATACTATTATAATACTTTTTTTCTGGGTGTATAAATATTCAATTGAAATGTCTCCGTAGATATTCTGTCACTTATATTTCACTACATTTCACATTCCGAGAATGTTGTAAACAACTTTATTTGTCAGAAGAAGGACGACATTGTCCTTTGTCAAAGACCCTGGGAGATAAGCCGGTAAATTGACGTTTTTCGCTTGACTTTTTGTGCCCTTTTTGCTTTGTTGTTACTTTATAGAGATCGTTTTGAAACAGGTAGCTATGACCTGAATGTTTTTAAAGATGCCGTAAATCAGTTTAATAGACCTATTTATAATTTCCGTATCTCTCTAGGAGTTTGTTCAATTTTGGATTAGTGCAATAACAGTGCCGTACCGGTCAACAGAGAAAAGTGGGCGACTCCTTATTCAATTTTAAGATGAAACGTTCCTGTTAGAAATGGTACATTTCTGAACAAACGTTCAAAATGTACATCTCCAGCTTTGTTTGAAAACTTATTCTAGTCAAAAAGGTAGAACGTGTCGCGGGACACACGGGAGGAACTTTAGTTAGCAAAAGCATCTGACATTATAGATAAACGATTTGCATATTCCTCGGTGGTCGAGTAGTCAGCAAACCAGAATCTCACGCGGTAGACTCGGGTTCGATTCCCCGTGTAGAAGTTTTTTTTTTAATTGTTAATTTTATTTTTAAATAATTATTCTGCTTGATATTAATAACGACAACAGGTAGACGTTTGAAATATTTAGCAGAATATTCATTATTATAGATAATGGTACGGTACCCTTCATGAGGGAGTCCGACTGGCAACATCGTGGGTCGTAGAAAAAATATGCTGTTCGACTCGCACTTGAACAATTTAGCGCTCCGCCTACGGCGTCGTGCTCAAACTTCGTCCTCGTGCGATATGGCCATCATATCCACACTAGTTGCACAAACTACTATTTCTATCAAAATATGCCCTTTTACATTTAAAAACAAGCTGCCAAATGCCAAATCAATTTATCCATCCATTTTAAAGTTATCGAATTAAAGCATTCAAGTTTTCAAAATTTCAACACCCTGTATTTCGAAAAGTAAATGTGCTATATCATTTTGTCCAATTTTACGAGAGGAATCTACATGCAAACGTTGTAATTACCCTTAACGTTCGAGATGCTTATACCATTTTTTGCGCGATCGTATTGAAATAAATTCCGAATAAAATAATTTAAATTTCTTCGAAATGAACGAAATGTCAAAAGTGACATTTATACTTCTCGATCAGTTTAAAATATATTTTGCATTTTGGTGAAGTTGTTTTTATGCTATTTATTACTTTTCGACGTCAGAACGGTAAGTAAATCACTTACCGACGTGTTAAACTTAGAAACCAGTAAACACATCCTACCGTCCTGACAACCGATGCTGTAAATAAACAACAAAGATCAATCGCGCAAAAAAACTATGGAAATAATAGTAAAAATGTATCCGAACAAATTCAAGTAGATCACCAGCACTGCGAATACCAGCTTTGCATAGAATTTTAATGTAGCATCGGTGATTCAGTGATAGAATGCTCGATTGCCACGCGGGCGACCCGGGTTCGATTCCCGGCCGAAGCATATGAATGGCTGCTTCGTAAACGAGAGAGACTCAGGAGAGAGCACACGCACGCAAGCAAGGCACATAACGAAGCAACGTAACATAACGTAACGTAACGGTCAGATCTTTTGCGTCGCGACCCCCGGTCGCACAAACCTATAATAACCTGACGTAAAGAACTAAAGTACCAAAAAACGTTGGCAGTACTTAAAAGTTTGGTACAATCCAATACTGACGTTCATAATAACGTAAAAAAATCACATTAGAACCATCTACGCGGGCAAAAATTGGTAATGAATAACATTACAGCCTCGTTTATTATGAGATACAGTGTATTACTTGAAATAATTATTTTTAATAATCGGTAGTGCGCCAATGTCAAAGATCTCGTACCAAATGAGAAATGGATTTCTCAAGAAATAAATGAGATATCTCCCAAGCGGAACTTGGGACTTTCTTATAAACACCACGGTCAGAAAATTGATTTTTTTTGCCGGTTCTCTCATCCATTCAAGTTGAAAATTATAGTTTGAAGGTAATTGATTTCTTGGATATTTAGTAACCGATGAGTGTTGCGTTATTTCTTGTTTTGTGATTATAATAATCGAACAAGTTTTTGTTCGGTATAGTTTTCATTCAAGAAAAGTGATTATAAAGAATCTTTACCGTGAAAAAGGTGTATTAAAAGCAGAAGCATCAATATTATTTTTTTTTCCTTAAAGAGATTTATTCCGGTCGAAATGTAGATTATTGAAATATATGAAAAAAGATCATAAAACGTAGGCAGGTAAAGACATCTTCATTGTCGAAGAGATGAAAAATAGTATAGTATAGACCAAGGCTTATAAATGTCTTCATCACCGAGGTGTACATACAATTTTGTCCACTACAAGCCAAATTTAAGACAGAAATTAAACATAATTCACAAACGCACCACGAGAAGCATTTACTCCGTCTTCTGACTCACAGCACGTCTGACTGACAAATACACTGTCACTTTTCGATATATCATAAACTTACTCGTTATGTCATCAGTCATTTTTGGTTTAGCGCGAATTTTAAACCAATGGCATTTTTATTCAAATAATTTTATATTGTTAGGTAATTTCAAGCAGCAAATAATATATGTTAAAGACAATCTCCTGGGTATACAAAATTATGTTGCACAAGTTTTTGTTGTACTACTATCCCTGAATTCTCAAAATATCTGTACATTATTGACCTAGGTTAATAAAAGAAAAGATTATGATAGAGAAATTCAACTTCTCAGTTGGCTATAAGAATCAAAAATGGTCAACTTCACAACTAGAAGTGGAATATAGGTATATAGCGCGTAAGATTTTTGCGGAACGAACGAAGTGAGTTTCGCAAAAACTCACAAGTTACACAAAATTTCATTTCGTAACGTATTGCATACAAGATTTTTTCTAATTTTGAAGAAAGTAATAAAAAAATAAAATTTAATATAATTGATAAAAATTTGGAAAACATAAATTTAGTTTGTTGCTGTTACTTCATGTTAGTTGTCCGTTTTGACATTTTGTAAAAAAAGTCTAGACGGAAGGTTTTTAGTGAGATTGATATATTTTTAGTTTTATTTTAAAAAATTGAGTGATTCAAGTTCTGAAGAGCTACCAAGCGATATTGAAGAGGCAGCAGGTAATGCTCTATAATCAGTAATTCCCAAAAAGTCAAAGGCAGTTTATGATTTGGCATACGAAAAGTTTGTTACGTGGTGTGATGAGAAGAAAATTAAACATGTTAATGAGAAAGTTTTACTTGCATATTTTGAGGGTAAGAAAGATCTAAAAGTTTCCACATTATGGACACTTTACTCAATGTTAAGGTCTGAACTAAATCTGGAAAGGAATATTGATATTAAAAAATATACAAATTTGGTAGCATATATTAAAAGGCAAGCGGACGGGTACAATGCTAAAAAGTCAAAAGTTTTTATTAAAGAAGATTTTGCCAAATTTTTAGTGGAAGCTGATGACAAAGAATACTTAATGGCTAATGCTGCAATGATAATTGGAATGGCAGGAGCATGCAGAAAAGCAGAATTAACATTTCTTCCAGTTGAAAATGTTATAGACGAAGGAAGCTTTTTTCGCGTTGATATCCCACCTTCAAAAACAAAAGTTATACGTCACCAATTGCATAAAATTTTACTTTATGCAACTAGTTACAAAAAGTAAGACGTTTCATAATGTCAATCAGTTTTAAAAAGTGTCACTTTATATGTCAAAATTAAAAAAAATATATATTTTTATTAAAAGAGAAAGTTAACCAGCATATTTTTATTAATTTCAATGGAATTAAAACACCTATATGATAATTTTTAAATCCTTTGAAAGTCTCGCTTTTTATAACCGTTTTTACGAAAATTGTAAATGGTAAAATTGGATAAATAAATATGGTACAAATTACGAAGGACACCAGTCAAGAAAAAGAACAAATCAACTCGAACAGAACAGAGTCATTTTAGAAATTCGCGATGAGAGACAACTAATGATTAATATTAAGATCTCTGCATTCCACACACAGCTCTTCACACCTTCCCGGAAGAATTCAAAAATGGAACCAGTCAACTATTCAAACGCAAAAAGATAACATGTAAATTTGACTGAAATATGAAGTAAAAAATTGTACTGTAGACATGCCGTAGGTAGGTCAGAAATTTAAAACAACGCAACGGTTAGAAATTGGAAATATTTTGCCATATGTTGTTCTTGCATGTTACAGATCACGCAAGTTTTCTAAAATAATTTTCTGGCCGATTACAATATATATGTATATATAACACGTGTTTGTAAGGCCGTTGTATGCTTCGATATTAATAAAAATATTCGATATAATATGTCTAGGAAATTTATGTCGGAAGTAACTAGTGAAAAATATGTTCGAGCTTCATATCCGTTTTATTCCAACAGCTTGCGATATGGTGCCCAATTTAGAAAAAAAAAAATACAGAGTGTCACAAATATCTCTGATATCAGAAGATATATAAAAGTTTTATTGATTATAGTGAAAGCCATATAAAGTTGCGTTTACCGCACCAAGGTCGTCTATCTTGAAGCGTATAGACAAGTTTGTTAAACAATCGTTTCTAAAGATAACCCAATCAATAAAAAAAAAGGTAGAACCTGTCGCGGGACACACGGTAGGAACTTTAGTTCCTTTTAAGCAAAAATTATGTAATACATCTGACTTTATAGATAAACAATTTGCATATTCCTCGGTGGTCGAGTAGTAAGCAAACCAGACTCTCACGCGATAGACCCGGGTTCGATTCCCCGTGAGGAAGTTTTTTTTAATTGTTAATTTTATTTTTAAATAATTATTCTGCTTGATATTAATAACGTTGCTGCTTTAAAATTTAGTGTGAGAAAAGAACAGTATGTAGCATTTGTCTAACAGAGAAAAAGGTGAACAATTCAGTTAATTCACATATTTCATTAATAATATGCAAATATTCATAGTTATTTGGTTTTTATATACATCCCAGAGTAGCTTGATTGTTATAGTAATGGGGAATTTTTTGTTGGCGCTTAGTTTTGATGTCATCTGAAAAAAAATAGCTTTCGATGTTTTTTTGTGTCTAAATTGTAAATGTAAATCCTTTAATCTATCCCGTAGTATAGTATTACAGTAGCACACATGAGAGTGATATATTCAAAACATATAAACATCACTAATACGGCCGAGTAGCATTCCTTGACAGCTGCCAACTTTTAAACACTTAAGAATCTTGTTCTTTTATCTCGAAACAATTCAACCAAAAAAAAAACAAGCGTTCTATACTAGGATTTACTACTTTTCAATCCTAAATTAGAATATCTACGCATACTTAAAAAAAACATGGCCAGTTGTTTATATCACTTTCTTGTTTGACATTGAGTTGACAGTTGAATGAAAGTATTCAACGATCTTTTGGTGGAATTGTTGTGAAACAATTGAACCTTCCTTCAGAAACTCGGAAGAGCACGAGTCAAACGTGAAAAGGTCTCGAAATTTTGACAGCCAAGACAAATTTCCGTAAAAGCAAAAATTTTTTTAATAGTGTTACAGTTGACAAACGAGGGTGGCTTCCTTGAAAAGGTCAAAGTAAAACGAACAACAGATGAAGAGGGGTGCTGTTATTGTTTTCGTTCGGAAAAAGATTTCATTCCTTAGATCGTTTGTAGAAAAATTGATTTGAACATCTGTTTTTATTGTAAAAAAAATATCATCTGAATAGGAATTCGTTGATTTATGTTAAACACTTTCTAAATTGCTTGGTAAACAAAGATATATCAAGTTTCTTGACCACCAACAGTGTATTTTTGTTTCTAATCTAACTGGAAAAGACATTTGAAGACAGCACCGAATAGATATTGAATATCTATTCAATATCTATTCGTTGAAGACAGTTACGGACCTGGACTGCTTCTGCTTCTCTGAGAAGCTTCTGGAATGGATTTAGATAACAGAGCAAATGGTACAAAGATTCAGCTCAAGTACCTGGGCTGTTGAGCACAATCCAAACGAATGCATCACACTGTATAAATTAAATTCAATGCAATTGTTTCAAAAAGCAATAAAACTTTCCCGTTCATATTTACATTGTATGCAAAATTGCTTTGTTGTTTGTTGACAGTATTCTCTTCATTATTTATGTCCGACATAAAAAAAGTTATTATTGAACAAAGAAGCTCGTTCTGTTTGTGGTTTTGACAATATTAAAAAGGTAGAACGTGTCGCGGGACACACGGTAGGAACTTTAGTTCCTTTTAAGCAAAACTTATGTAATACATCTGACTTTATAGATAAACAATTTGCATATTCCTCGGTGGTCGAGAAGTAAGCAGACCAGACTCTCACGTGATAGACCCGGGCTCGATTCCCCGTGAAGAAGTTTTTTTTAATTGTTAATTTTATTTTTATATAATTATTTTGCTTTAATAACGACAACAGGTAGACGTTTGAAATATTTAGCAGAATATTCATTATTATAGATAATGGTACGGTACCCTTCATGAGGGAGTCCGACTGGCAAAATCTACTTATAACAGCATCGTATATTTAAAAAGGGAAACCGTAGCATTATACAAATTGGACATTCAAGAACTGTACGTTTACCACACAAAAATGAGTGGAAACATAAAATTTGTTAAATTTTCAATTTGAAGCTGTATTACAGTTTATAGAAACTTTCATTTTCTAGATTTTTTTCTTAAGTGGTTGAACGCCTACGGCCTACGGCGTCGACTAGTTGCACAAACTACTATTTCTATCAAAATATTCCCTTTTACATTTAAAAACAACCTGCCAAATGTCAAATCAATTTATCCATCCATTTCAAAGTTATCGAATTAAAACATTCAAGTTTTTAAAATTTCAACACCCTGTATTTCGAAAAGTAAATGTGTTAGACCCCTTAATTCTCATATCATTTTGTCCAATTTTACGAGAGGAATCTACATGCAAACGTTGTAATTACCCTTAACGTTCGAGATGCTTATACCATTTTTAGCGCGATCGTACTGAAATAAATTTCGAATAAAATAATTTAAATTTCTTCGAAATGAATGAAATGTCAAAAGTGACATTTATACTTGTCGATCAGTTTAAATTATATTTTGCATTTTGGTGAAATTGCAAGCAAGGCACATAACGAAGCATCGTAACATAACGAAACGTAACGGTCAGATCTTTTGCGTCGCGACCCCCGGTCGCTCAAACCTAACCTGACGTAAAGAAGAAGTTCCAAAAGTTTCCAAAAACAAACAATGTCCATTTTTTCTAACGAAATATTTTCGGAACACACTATATATGCTTAAAATTAATCGACATCCGAAAATAATTGAATTTCTCGATGATAAATATCTTTTAAAAATCTGTTTTATTAAAATCCGAGAAAAGACAACCCTTTCTGTAATAATGTATACGATTATCAACGGCCATGCATCACCTGGCTTCGTTATTAATTTGACAACAAAAAAAAGATGCTTAGTATCGTATCTGTGCGATTTGTCAAGCCTAAGAAGGGTGGACAAAAGGCCCAGTTAACACTCTTGTATATACAAAGTTTTATACACTCCCCTTTAATATAGAGATAGTTTTTGATTGATGCGCTTTCATTTGTGAAACGTCCAAATTATATGGAGTATTATTAAATTCTGGCATTTAAATGTTTTTAATAAAGAGTTATTTATATCGAAATTAACGAGATTGCTGTAAATTATAACAGTATTATCCAATAATTACTTTTTAAAGATCATTTCTTTGATTTTAAACGGTTTCTCAGGTTTATTTTCTTGATACTAAGATGGATTTTGGAGTTAGGTTAGGTTTTTGGTAAGGCCCTCCACTGCAACTTATAACAGTCTATTGTCTCATACCTATTCAGATTTCACTAAAAACAAATTCACATCATCTTTTGTACACCATATCTCAAAAAAATCATCATATATACATACAGGGTGATCATTTTATACTTCTGTCAATGCTATTGATCAATTTTTACCTACAATCTTATTATTAATCCTAAAAAAAGCTACTGACAAACGAGATTATTCCTAACAATCATCATTATCCACCCCCCGTCGTTCTCTTCCGGTTTAACAGGCTGCGACATTATTAATTATAAAAACAAAAGAACAAAACACCTATTATGCAATTAAACGAAAACAAAAAGCGTCTGCTATAGGAAGTTTTGTTTTAAACACCCACCCAACGCGTGCGAAGTCTCCCTTATAATATTTACAAGTCATTTTCATGTCAATTAGAAAAAAGGACCTTTGGAGAAGTGCCGTTGGGAGGCACGTGACGCTCCGTTGTTGTTTTTTCTCTTGTTCTTACCGTCTTTTGTTTCATGAAATCGTCGAGTATAGACGCAGGACAGCGTGTGATTTTTTTCAATCAGTATTTATTGAATACACGCAAAATAAGAACCACTAAAGGATACTGTAACATGTCTGTAGATTGGGCTCGTTTACTAACATTTTTAAATCATTTTCAGCTGTCGTAAAACAAAGTACTAGGAGGGATAAAAATATGATTTTGAAAATTTCATGTCTATAGAATATGTCGTTATTCTAAAACAACCAATTAAACATACCGAGAGCGGGGCGAAGACTATGACTGTGACGTCACCGCATATGAAAGTTAACGTGCACTAGCATTACGCTTTTAACTGTAACGTGCCTCGCGTGTTTTGAATTACCTACAAAATTTTGTGTGAATAAAATAAAATGTGTGGACCTAATTTTAAAAAAGCAGACTCATTAAATCTTCCAGAAGTGGACTTTCTAATGATTATGAAATTTTTTATTCAAAAACACGAGTTTATTAAATTATAATTTTATACTATGCGACACATCGTTTTTGGCTGTTTTCTGGCCGGAATGATTAAAAATGTCAATATTTTCATAAATACATGCTCTCTCAAATGATTTACAGGGTGATTCCAGATGTTTTATTTTATTCCTGGTCTGGTGGACAAAGAGAGAATTCATATGCGATGACGTCACGCCTGAAATTCGGAGAGGAGCGCTGCTTAATGTTTATAATTTTTTTAAGCGACTTAGGAGTCTCGCTGTCGTCTAATTTTTTGCACAGAGCCTCAAAATGATGTGTTCTTCCTAATGGTAAAATAAAAAAAATTGTTTTTGTAATTCTAGCTCCCTAGCTCTGACCATTAGAAACTTCCTCAGACCATTAGGAGCACAGATCATCTTGATGGAAAGACATTCCATATTTTAATGCTCAAACTTTTTTAATTTTTTTTCTCAATAGATTGCTATGGTACGCACAGCTTCCAGAATACCTCCAAAGACACTCCAGGACTCCAGAAATAACTGTTAAGGTCCGAACCTAGAGTATCTAAGACTTTTAGCGAACCACCATTGGGATACTTCCAGGTCAACCATTGAAACTATACCCTGAAGGCAACCTAATACTAATATTCTGAAAACACAGAATTAACTTGCCTTAATTTGGATCCTAACTTCTGTAAAGGCGCTTGTACTCTCCAAGGGTGCTTTCTCACAAAACGTTTTCCGAAAAAACCGCGAAATCAATTTATTCTTAACCCCTTACCAATTTATTATCATGCATTTCATTGCCCTAATTTTTTTATTCTCTTAAATCTTCTACAAAGACACATTCCTATATAAGAAGCAACTTTTTTCAAAGTCACGAAATGCCCTTTCATCATCTAACGCTTTCCGAAACTACCTTCTATTATCATTCAAATCGCAAAGCAAATATTTGAATAAAGGCAATGGAGGCTCGTTCAAAAAATTTTTTCTCGTAAGACAAAGGCTGTGACAAATGGACAACCCGGTACATAATAGAATTAAATCTGGATCATTAATAAAGAGAACGTCAAAAAATTGACCCCTGTTAATGAGGGTATCAATCCCTCTACATGTTGTTAATCTAGTCCTAATAGGGGTTAGGACAAAAGGTTTTTAAAGGTCTACTTTTTATATGGCTTGTCTCTAATGGACAATGAAACATATTTTTTTGTTGTTTAATTTTTAAATGTTGAAGATTTATTGGACTTGTACAAATATCTATCAGGTAAACGCTTTATTACACTGAGAAGTTGAAGCTTGAAGTTTAAAACTGTGTTTTTCTATTTAACTCAACTGTCATCATTTCTGAGGTAATATTCTTATATAATAGATATATAAGATATTATGGAAGAGCTTATGTCATTCTATTTTTTGTTTTCATTGCAGATCAAAGAGAAAATAAGTCGGTATTAAAGATTTAAAATATTACTCACGATATCAGACCTAAAACTAAGTTAATTGAACGCTTGTTGTACTTTTCACAAATATCAACCATACCTATTACTCCAAAAATAAAAATATTTTTTCATAGTGTTCTTTCCAAGTCTTTAATATTTGATTTATTTCGGTCTCCAATTCGTTATTTTCATTTTTTATTGCTCATATCTTTTCCTTCACTTCCTCGTAATATTTTTATTGTTGTCCAAAATAAATTTTCTATTATCTGATGCATGTATCTTTGACATCTCTCTTCCAATTTCTTTCCAGGAATTCCTTTTCGCTTTCTTAACCGCTTCCTTGACTATGTTTCTTTTCCCGTTATATATTTCCTTATCATTTTGTGTTTTTGTTTGAAAGTATTTTTTCCATGCACAGCAAAATAAAACCACTTAAATATCAAAGGGCTGATTTGTTTTACTCGTTGCTAAGATGACATTGACATTTCAGAGCGCCATCTTCCCAATTGTGGGTTTTGGTCTTGAATAATTAAGTCAAAGCGAAATATCTTGGAATAGAATATACAACTGGTTAAAATATTCAAAAATATGCATACATAAGTAGCGTTTGCAAACCACATTTTCATTTTTCTGCAAATTGTAAAGCATTTGATTTGCTCCAATAATAATTTTTTAGAAAATCGACTACATTATTATATTTAATTTGAATGATTGTTCATTTTTTGTCATTTAAATCAAAAACACATTAAAAATTCAAAAGCAGAACGTTGGGCAGTTGGATACAATAGATCGGGCCCTAATTTGAAAAGTGAAGTGTTTAATTTATATCTCCAGGCCTATACCTTTGTCGCCAGTTGTAAAGCGGAGAGCAATTTATTTTTTTAATGCTGTTGTAAATCTCTTGCACCTTTTGTTCTAGTATATACAACAAAGTTGTCTTTTTCACCGACAGAATTTTACAATATATCGAAAAAAAAAGTTGTAAAAACCCTCTTTCTAGATAGTCATCGACTTTTTTTAAAATCTGTCAAAGCTTGCTAATAATTCAATTAACCAAAATAAAAATTCCCTTCGAGTAGAAAATTGAATTTCGTCCCTTCGGGGACCGATTAGAACAAAAACTCACTAGTCCAGTGGGCACGGACCAAATCAGCATGTCATAATTTTTTTCAATTCTATTCTACCCTTCTTTCACACTGTTACTATTTCAATATAGAAAAGGCGTGCGAAAATTATGCCATTAACACTTTTTTAACAGTAGGAACATCTGTATGAAACTGAAAATGTAAAGGGGGTTCGAAATGGTTTCTAATAGTCGGATCACGGGTGGTATCTGTCAATTCGACACCTTTGTAAGTATTTGTTATTATTTGAACTGCCGATCTTAATACACAGAATATATTTTGATGTGGGAATTAAGCAGGTAACAACACGTCCATACAATTTAAATCAGTTTGTTGAAATTACCCACTGCGATTTACAGAAGAAGAAATTGTTTTGTTTAAATTCGTAATAAAAAAATATGTTGAAAAATAATTACATTCAAATAATATATCTACAAAGGGTGTACTGCGATGACCACCCCCTCATAAAATTTTCCACTTGATTGAAACCATATAACTTGAAAAGCTTTCTTGAAATAATCTTTTATATTTCTTTAAAACTACGATAAATTAAGCACCAAAGATACTTATATATTTTTTTATTGAACGAATCCTTACATAAACATCTTTGTCCGTTATCCACTGTAGGTATTTATCAGCGGCGGTACCAAATAACTTTAGAAGGGGTTAAAAAAAATTCCATTATAGTTCGTTCGAAAATAACCATTCTATTCTCCCTTCCCCTTGATGAAGGTTTTTTTTCTTTACCTTCTTCTAATTCTCCTTCAAAAGTTGCATTTTAAAAAGCGGCGAGTGCCTTTTCCGTTAAATCTACACCACTGCCGGCTGTATCGCGACATGCTACACGTAAAAAACTTGTAATAAAGGCTTATCTTAAAATAAATGTTCAAAAAGGAGCATTTATAAGTCTACTGGTGAGTTAAATAATTCTACTCTATATTGCGGTTCAAAGAATTTATAAAAACAACATATATTATCCCTTTTTACTACCTCAACGTACCCCATTGAAGAATACACACATCTCGTTCACGTTCAATGGAAAGTATTATCTGTCGATAGCGATACATATATGTACATACTCGAGAGAACATAATACTGTAGTGTAGAAAGAAAAGAATATCACCCTTCGTATAGCATTACAATCTCAAGTCATGCGGAAGAATAGTTTTGACGTGCTACTGCACCCGATGTGGACCACCCTGTAGATTGTTTGCGAAACTAAAAGGGCCCCTGCTTTTGTATTCAACATGTTTATAATTCTATGCGCATTAGTTTATTGGATTTAAAAATGTGATAAACATGCATAGATTAGATTTTTAAATAAAAATATTTAGAAGGAAATTATGTGCATGAAGACATGGAATAATCCAGTAACTGAACACCTGAAAATATCGAAAGCTCCTGAAAAGTCGCTGAAGACTTCACTTTGGGCTCAATTTGTGAGTGTTTTTAAACGAGAAAAAACTTAACGCTATTGAGTATACGGAAGGGGGGGAAAATGGCCCTCTAAACCCTGGAAAGCGGGTTTCTCGCTAATATCTGGCTAAATATGCGAATTAGAGAATTTTTCTTCAGATGAAAAATGAAGATCGTCTTATTATCTACAAAAATGGTTCCAATCATTTTTTTCGAAAATTGGATAGTTATCGAGATAATCAGACCGTAGCTATCATTCCATGTGAGAATGAAGTCTTCAGGACTTTTCAAGAGCTTTGTCCCTTCATTTACTGGACTAAAAGTGTTTGTTACAATTGTAGTTAAAAAATATAAAATGCCGCCAGCATCCGAAGACTGTAAAGAAACTATATTTAAATAGAATAAACGAATAAGATCGTACATAAAGAGAGGATCAAAATAAACATAATTGTAAAGATAAACCACCGATTATATTTTCATCTGAAAATCTAGTGTACGGTATAAGATAGGCGCCTGATGCATCATAAACTGATTTTACGAGGATTAGTGAAGACAAAGTATGGCACAGATACAATAAACATGAAGCTTTAAATTATACACAAAATTTTACTTGTAAGGTGCCGCACTTTATAGTGTACCCTAACCATCCGTCACATATGCCACAAAAGTATATCCTTACATCTTGTGTTTAAGCTTCGTGACGACTCTCACCATCAAAACTACAGGGCGTCTTAACATTTCATAGTGGAAGGAATAAGCAAAGCCAGAAATAAAAAGTAAAGATCTGCCCATTGGATAGATCTAGACAATCACAGATTCTATTCTAATCTACAACTATAGCAATTATTCTTATTTTCTATCTTCCCAATGCTTATCAAATAATCAAAATATTTTATGTAAAAATTTCCAATATAACTTTCCAACTGCACAGCACTTCAGAATCCTAGAGCACAGCATTTGGGAGATTACTGGATAGAAGAGGAACATTTACCCAAGTTGAAGTCCTAAAATTCCTCCGGGAAATAGGACTAAAGCAGCTACTAGTTTCTGAGACTCTCCTCAGAATCTAAGTAGAAGTAAGGGGGCACAATAGATCTTTTACATACATACATCCTTCGGAGGGCACTCTTTATAGTTCCTGAATAGTCATCATCGTAAAGAAAATAATCTGACGTGTTTATTATGACTGATAGTAAGGCTCCCTTAAGCAAATTATATTGCTGATAGTATCGCAAAAGATAGAGCAGAAGGACCCAAACCGCAACCTGGAAGAAGCACGAAAATAGGGAAAGGAACGTCTACTGGAAAAACCTCCAGGCAAAAGACAGGCTACTATCTTCTGCTCAATGCCCTAAATAGCTCTTGAAGCTTCAGAAATCTAATTTGAGAGTAATTACAGAAATTGTTATAAACATTGCACACTAAGGAAGAAAATGGATAGAAGATGAGACGGAGAAATGCCTCAAACACCTTAAACAGATCTACTTAGACCTTGAACAGACTATAGGCTTCTTCAGAAACCTTAAATAGCTCGCCAGCCACAATATCTACTACTCATATAGAACCATCTTCGTTAACTTCTTCAGGATCACAATAGGTATAAATAGAATTTCTCTTTTTGATTAAATATAAAATATTAATTTTCTCTTGTAATATAATATCGATATCGGTTCTTGGTCATTATATAGACATACACACCTGGGTGGTATTTGATATACAACGGCTAATGTCGAGGAACCTGATCTCGATATAACCAATATTAATTATAAAGTTGAAAACATTTTCAGGAAACGGGAAACCACTGAAAACGGATCTGTTGTTGCCTGTACTAACCGCAAATTTTGATATTCATTATCGTCTACTATCCAAATAGCAGCAACAATATTTTTATTTATTTTTTGTTAAAAGGTTTTAAATAAACCAGTTTCAATGATAAATAAATGAGTTGCAAGGAAATGATGATTAAGTTATATGAACTGACAATCGGAACAAAAAACGGATATAATTTAACTGGGTTCAGCAAAAATATTCTACCAGCTCTATTTTTTTGAGTTTGAAACAAAGAAATAAAGGACATTGGAAATACTTGAAGAAATATGAAGGAAAACAAGTAGATCGCAAGTAGTGAAAGCTCTTTTTATGTTTAAACCTTTGAACAATCAGATTAAAATGTTTCTAGAGAAGGAAGATAGTAAAGATTGGGCAAAAAAGCACAAGCATTAACTAAATAGTTAGTCTCGGACATTATTTTACCAGCCAAATATTTCAACTATTAAATAATCATGCTATTAGAAGCGTTTACTCCGTCGTCTCACTGACAAGTACACTGTCAGTTTTCGATATATTATGAACGTACTCGTTATGTCATCAGTCATTTTTGGTTGAGCGCGAATTTTAAAATAATGACACTTTTATTCAAATAACTTCATCTTGATAGGTAATTTCAAGCAGCAAATATGTTAAACACAATCTCCTGGGTATACAAAATTATGTTGCACAAGTTTTTGTTGAATTACTATCCCTGTATTCTCAAAATATTTGCATTTGTCCATTATGACTAGGTTAATAATAAAAAATTATTGACAACTAATAGAGAAATTCAACTTCTCAGATAGCTAGAAGAAGCAGTAGTGGAAAAAATCAATTATGTGATCTTGATAAGAAGAGGGTAGTTCATGGATTTCCTGGAATAGGATAAGCTTTTTGTAAAAACTGTACACGTGGGGGAGAAACAAGAATGGCGTCCCGGTGGCGATCAATAAGAACGTCGCGACGTCATTGGTTGGGTTTCAACAGCGTCAATGTTCGCCATTATAATATAACGAGAAACATTATTATTTTTAATACGATTATACAGTATGTATCAGAAGTAATATGAAATGTTATGTGCGAAAGACGGAAAGATCCTATAAACATGCTTGATAAATTTATTGTTAAGAAGATACAGGGTTCTCAATAATTTTGTTATTTTAATAGAAGCAATAACATAAAATTAAAAGTGGTATACTTCATTCCAAGGTATTTCGTTTTGACTTATACTAACATGGTTGATTTAAGACCAAAACTCACTACAGGAATGTTTAATTTTAATTAATGAATACAGGTTAAATTAGTGTTTGAAGAATTTAGCGATTTTCTTACAAAAAATTTATTTCATGTTTCAATATCTAAATTTCATCCTACGGATCTGTTACTGTTTTACTCTTTTCTGGATGTTCGTTAATAATTTGAAGAGCCTAATCTTCGAATTGTGGAGTTCTCACAGTTCTGAGTCGCTCAAAATAACAAATGTTGTAAAATCCTTCTTCAGAATTTTTATCTTGAAATTTTGTCATTTAAAATTCTCGACAAATACTAATAATAATGTCAGTAGAGTAGACTATAAAATTCCCAAAACAAGAACGTCTTCCAAGAATAAAATGACGCACCATAAAATTTAAATCCTCAATAACAATTCCATTGTTAAAGAAATTTCGCCAAATGCATAAATTAACCGAAATATTGAAATCAGTACAATTTCTTGAGAAATAACAGTTGTTATAAGATTAAAACTTTCGGCAATTCCCAGTAAAACTATTTTATTAGTACTTTGGAAGGGCTAAATATCCCTAGTTTTATGATCCCTTTTAAGTTTACAATTATCGTTAAGCAATAAAGGAATGGTGCCTTTAACAGTAGGTACTAATAAAGTTTATGCCCTTGACGTGGATTTTTATATAATAATATAATAGACATCCCGATTGTTTGCTTTTACAAGGATTTTGCAGAGTTGTCGGTACAGTCAAACTAAACTTTTATTACATTTAAAAATAAACTGGCCCAACCATATTTGGGTATTTGGGGGGTCGTAAAATAGAGCCAAAAATTATACATTTTGAAATATCAAATATTACAAGTTAAAATAAATGTTTAGGATTTTTGTTTTCGAGAATTGTCGAAAAGAGTCTACTTCTTATATTCCTGTCCATATTCAACAAAATCATGGTTTAGATGAAAAGTATGATTATACAGAGTATACCCAACGTACCCAAATACAACTTTTATCTAACCTTCTTATACCTAGGCCAGACGATAGGGGTAACAACTACAGGTAATTAGCAATACGGCTGATTTTTTTTCATAAGTACCCTAAGGTATGTAGATTAATATAAAAAAAGGTTACCAGTCTATCGATTTCCCAAATTAGAAAAAAAAATCAAAAAACTTGTATATAGATGTTTTTTTTCCCAAATTTCACCTTTAAAAATAATGTAATTGCATTCAGAATGATATTATTGGAATTCTCACCTTTCCCGGCTCTTTGTCAAAGTCGATTTCTTTATCTGGCATATATCCTGAGGTAGGTGGTGCAAATACTAGTTGCAGGTTAGTACCGGTAGCTGCGAAAGCTATTTCAGTGTGACCTTCTCTGCAGGCGTTTTGAAAACGAACCATTCGCTCTTCTTGTGGTCGATCTCGATAACCTGTATAGCGCACCTGAAATAAAAATTGTATAATATTTAAAAATATCGAAAGGACGAAATAGAAACTGATATCCTTAGAAGTGTGATTCAATGTCTGTCGTGGTATATAGCCAAAGAAGTAGTTGTTGTTTCTTAGTAAACGGTATGCTCGTTGAAAAGTATTTTTCAAAAAGTTTTTAGGGTGTTTTAATAGTACTTGAGTATTATATTTGACATCTATTGATAAGAAGCTTTACTAAAATGGTAATTATTTATAGGAGACTGTAATTAAGTAAATAATTGCTAAAAATAATTATAGTATAGTGTATCTATTGTTAATGTGATGACCCATATTTTTAATCCCTTTGAAGGAAAAGGCAGCCAAATGGCGTGCATAAAATTGTTTTATAAATTCGAATATTGTGAAATAATGCTTTTCAAATATAATTCAAATTAATATAGTGGATTAAAATTAACCTACATAAAATTTGTAATACAATTCAAGGTCATCACATTAACATTAGTTATACTATACGTCATGTTAGAATTGTGTATCACTTCTTTCGTTAACGAATTATGAACATTTTTTATATAAAAGTAGTTGAAACTATTGAATTTAACTCGCCCTGATAGTATTACGTAAAATTCCAATAAATTTGAATTCAAAAAATGATTTTATGCGTTATTTCTAGACCGCACTGTATATTATTGAAATAAAATACTATACAAACATTGCATCTTTTTTTTAACAAAATCTTATTTATTAATACTATTGTGAAATAAAACGTCCAGAAGCTTGTCTAGAAACAAAAAAAAATTATTTTAACATAAAAGGTGTTCATTCCTCTTAATCTTGATGTAATCCGATTTCGAGGAAATAAAAAGCATTTATGGATTACGTTTAACTGATGACTAATCCCTCTCGACTGCCACCGGATATACTTGAAATACTTTTCAACTTATTCCAATTAATTAATAATACCAACTATATACAGGGTGCGGCAATTAACAGTCAATTAGAAATATCTCGATTAATAAAGGAAACTGAATCATGAAAATTGGATATATAACCTCGTTTTTATAAATGGGAAACACTGTATATTTTTTAATTATCGACATAGTTACGTAACTCTAAACATTTTTTGTGAACCTAACCTATCTTGGACCGTTTTTGAGTTATAATGTTTTTTACACACACGGCTTTATCGTTTACAGTTTACACTGTGAAGATATCTTTTTACTGTACAGGGTACAGTCAAAATTGGAGTAAAAACGGCATCTATAATCTTATTCCTTTTTTTTAATGGGAAACCCAGTATGTGATTCATTATTTCAGAAGAATATGTTCCCACACTGAAAACAATTGTTCAGCAATTTTACAGTACATTTTACAGCAAGTTCTAGATTCCATTCTGTTAACACTATAGTCTGTACAGAAAGTACGAGGAGTAATAAACCCTAAT
>CAJUYG010000117.1:212803-258564 GCA_910591675.1 Galerucella calmariensis
AATAATTATATTTTAGTTTGGGGGCGAAATTACCAGCCGGATTATCGTGCCTGGCTACCAAAGGATTAACACAGGTAGCGGGGACCAAATTACCCATCCCCAGAAAAATTACACCTGTGGAAATAATGGGAGGAAATAAATTTAAAGCATTGAAAACGCTGGAAATCATAAAAGTAGATCAATGGATCAATAAAATACAAACTAAGATCTGGATAGATACAGTTGAAGGAAATTCATGATCCTCGCTTAAAAATTTCGTTACCAATCACCAAATTTATTTAATTTTAATACGTACCCTTTAGTTTTAATAGGAGTATTAATTGATTCCCTTCCCCACATTAGACATCTCATTTCTTCTCCAGTCATACCTTTTTTCTTCAAAGCGTTAATAGTTACTTTTCCTACCCGCTGAAAAAAAAGTTATTCAACCAAAAATTGTAATTGTAATTGATGAATACCTTCCAGTTTGCTACAGCTCCTTTTCTTTGTTTGGCTCGAGTTTTGCTTTTCGATTTTATAACCATAACTCCTCTCAATTCAGCACTCGGATCATCTCCTCCTCCCAGAGAAATACTGTATTCTTGCAAATAATGATGAGCATCTGCTTGAGGTATCGCTCTTTCCAACGCAATTACGATCTTTGCCCACTAAAAAAAATTTCAGCAATGAGATGCTAAGACATTTTCATCAAAAAGGGTTCGAGGGAGATGGAAGGAAAGTGGGTGGATAGACTTAGAGTCTCAAATAACAGGGAGGTGGTTATAGAGGCAAGAAAGGGGTTGAGGTGAGCGGAATTCTGAGGGAGGTGGAAAGGGTAACAGGAGCTAGAGCGGTGGAAGCGGAAAGGGGAACAAAAGCCATCAAGATGTTAGGGATAGACCCGTCGATTGAAGATGAAGTGGTCAGAAAGAAAATAGAGGAACTGATTGGGGAAGGGACAAGGGTGATGAAAGTGGTGAGGGAGAGTAAATGGCAGTGGTGAGGGTGGAATGGGAGAAAGCATAAGCCTTACTAGGAAAACGAGAGATTAAGTTGGACTGGAATAGGGTAAATATCGTAGAGGGGAGAAAGGAGGGCAGATTATTTGGATGTGGAGTGATGGACCACCAGGTAGCAGGGTGTAAGGCCAAGAGAGTGGTGAGTATAAGCGAATGCTGGCTATGTAAGAGCGTGAAGCGCATGGCCAGAGACTGTCGGCATGCCTTCCTTTGTAGGCTATGTGGGAAAAGGAGACACAAGCCAGGGGAGACAGGATGTAGTAGGGGAAGGAAGGGAGATGAAGACGGAGAGGGAAAACATGGGAGGTACCCTCTTGACCCCTCAGAGAGGACAAGTCTGGGCACATAGGTGGAAGGAGAAAGCAGACCGCGAGGGAAAATTTAGAGGATGGATGGAGGGTGTTACAGATGAATCTAGTGAAGAGCATGATTAGGAAAGAGTAGATGACGGAGAGTGGGTGATGGACCGCCTTGAAGTATGCTAGGGTAGTGACATTTTCATCTACCTGTTTCATCCATTCCTTTTCACTTTGTTCTATGACATGAGCATAAGTATTTCCCATCATGGCTATTAACATGTTCAACAACAAAATTGGAACAAACACCATAAATAAAGCGAAAACTGTTTTTGCTACACCGGGGTACGTTGTAGAACCGAGCTCTTGATACTAGAACAGTTTAGTGCAATTACACGATAAAATATCAACCATAACTACTTACATCGTAATTTCCTAAAGTGATTTGAAACAAAGCCATCCAAGTGGTGGGATAGCTGTAATATAATGTGGAGTTCACTCCAGGAAATCCTTTATATAAAAAGAAAAACGATTGGGAAAATCCAAAAAGAACTATTGTGTAGATAATTCCGAAAGTTAACATATCTCCTGTTATCATACTGTATATCATTGTTACGAATGGACCAGTTAAACGTACTGCCCTAAAAAAAGGATTTCAAAAGCATTTAATTTACGTAAAATCCGCTAAAAAACTATAGATATTAATGTAGATGTGATATTTGCAGCTTTTTATACTATCTATCTTACCCAGCAAAAAACATCAATAGGAACCAAGAACCGGGTACAGCAAATAAAAGGATCGCTTCTTCTGTATTTCTGTCTCCGGATAATCTAAATGGAATACAGCATAATATAAGTAGATTTGATACTAGAAATATCGTTTTTGGAGGGGAGTTTGACTGAAAAATGAAATACATTTGTTTCATAATACATATTTTATAATTTACCAACCCTACTTGCTGTTTTAAGAAAGCCCAAATCCCTTGATTTCTAATTTCGTCTCCTTGTTGTAGAATTACATAACTCAGTACACCCAAAATAGTTCCTACTTCTGCTGCGTATCTAAATATTTAAAAAAAAAGCTTTAAAACAGTTAATCAGTGATGAAAATTGCTTTTGCTACCTTGCTATTGTTGCCGGATCGTCTGACCACTCTAATAAAGGTACATCTGGATCGTCAGGTCTCAAATACACAGCCAATGACAAGAAAATTAAATGAACTACTAAAATAAGAAGTCTTTTTAAAAATTGATTCTGAAACATAAAGTACAAATATTGTATTAGAATTTTTATTTATTTTTTTGCTACATTACCCTTGCAAACGTTTTCCATTTTTCTTCGAGCAGCCGTTGTATAATACCTCCATCTAACATGTCCAAGTGCGCTTCCTTCGTTCCGTTCAAAATAATGAAGAGAGCAGAGTTCCAATCTAAAATATTTCTCGTCAAATGAAGATGAAAACAATCAATTCATTTATTGACGTATTCGACTTACTTGTACTACCATCAGGTAGTAATGTATCTAGAGCATTTAGAGTATAAGCTGAGCAAGTTATATTACTGTATCTCCAAAATTCTTTGGCTGACAGCTCTAACATTTCCCTGAACACTTCAGCACGACCTTAAAGAACAGAAATATATCACAGTTTTATCAAAACTCTATATTATATTAGCATTGCTTTGTTTATGTTGGACGAGTTTTCAATGTTGCCAGAGTTTTTTGAAAAGTCTTAACTATGTTCAAATATAAATTCCTTTTATTGTTTGTGTAGAGTTGAATAACAACTGCAACGAGCTACTACTGGTCATTTCATAAGTAAAAAAGTCATAGGCGTATCAAGAAGATTTTGTAGTTTGCAATTTTCTGAGACAAATCTGTTAAAAACTCCACATGTTTCCGGACACAGGTAAGCAGGAGTGGTTTTGTTCAAGTAGGACGAGACTTCAATGTTGCCAGAGTTATTTAAAAAGTCTTAATGATTTTTAATGTCCAAAAAGTCAATTCTGTACTTACCTAATTTACAAGCCAACGTTAATGGTGTTAATCCAGCTTTATTTACAATACCATTGCTAGCTGGTAGTTTGGGATGCCGTAAAGCATAGCCAAACATGTCCTGCAAAACATTTGAACTCAATGTCCAACTTGGAACAACAAAAATATATTTTTAGGAATAAATAAATATAAATATAATAACATTTAAAGCATACCAACTTATCACAAACGACGACCATATGTAAAATCATATTACCAAAATTGTCTTGGTAATCTGGATTAGCTCCACTATCCAGTAAGAGATTGTAAACGCTCTCATTGGCGCAACAAGCTGCCCACGCAAGGGGGTATTCTCCCAAATAAGCTAAACCTTCATATTCGGTATGCTTTGCAGGCTTAGGTCTTTGTTGGTCTCTGGGTAGAAAAAAGCTACCTACAACAGTAACATTTTACCACACTGTATTACAGTTGCACATAAAAATATTCACCAACAGCTCTTTGGTTAATATTAGCACCAGCTTCAACTAAGTCTTGTACTAATTCGTTATTGTTGTATGCTATAGCTAAATGTAGAGCACCAGCACCTGAAAAAAGACTTTCAGCTGCGAAATACTATCCATTCAACGAGACACAAAATTTATACCTAAGTACTCTTCCCCTTCTACGACATCCAACGCTAATTTAGGAAAACACTTTATTAACGTCCTTGCTAACCTAGTATGTATTTTCGTATCACAAATAATAAGGACGTGAAGAAGAGTTTCTCCAAGGGATCCACGATATTGCATCTGCCAACACGCTTCGTGGTCGTCCCATTTACCAAGAGGGTCGTACCTAAAATGACAAATTTCCAACCTTTAACTGATCGGATAATAAATAAGACAATAAGAGTATAAACAGTGTATAAGGTAGGGTATGATTGGAAAATAGTACCACCCAATTTGTAGAAAGGTCTGAGATTCTGTTTTTATAAATTTGTGCCCCATGTAGTTCTGATATATTTAAAAACCCTTTGATCTCATATCACAAAAAACTGACATGTAGTGACAAGAAATAATGAGGAATTCTATTTATTTTAACCTGCTTAAAGAAGCCTCAATAGGTAATGTAACTTGCTCGTGGTCTCTAAACTTCCATCGTAGATACTCAGACCGGTTAATTATTTGACCTTTTCCTTCTTGGTACATCAACTGCCCAAACTGTTCACGAATCAATTTTTCAACTTCAATTTGTCCTCCTTGATTATATGCTTCAATCAACTCTCCACCTAGTAATAAAAAAATACAGTAATGTATGCAGTACCTAATAGTAGTAACTTTGTCTCATAATAATTGAATGCCGTATGTACTATTTGTCTATAGGCATATATTTAGGGTCCGAAGTCCTTATGCAGGACAAGAGGAAGGTTGCCTCCATTGTATATATGGTTGCCTGCGAATTGGCGTATTTGAAATTCACATGTGTTTGACCCTTGTTCTTCTTTCTTCACTTTATCCATTTCTTTTGAAGCTTCGAATATAGACAAAGGAATTTGAAAAGTTGAATACATTTAAAATAATTTGTTGCTTTAATCCTTAATTAAAGACTTGTTATACTCATAAATTTTGACTTGATGATATTTAACTATAAAACATGAGTAAAAGTAGGTATACACTATAAAAAATTATGACTGAATTGAACTACCATCATTAAAGTACATCTGAGAAGCATTTTTAATCATCAATTTTGATATGAAACAGACATCACTTACCTTTCTTATAATTTGCTAACTTATATAACAAGCACTGATCTTGATTCGAAGATTGACTGATGACTCTATCGAGAATAGAGCCACCTTGCAAATTTTTTTTCTTTTTTCTGCAGGGTTTGCAATTGCTGCCTCCCATTCTTGGAGAAACATTCACACTGTTTTTGTGTACATATTGCTTTAATCAATAAAGGTCATGGTGAAAAATGTATGTCAAGGTATACGTCAATGGAGGGATTATCTTGGTACGCAATGGTACAAGACTGTGGAGGCGTATGAATGACTTTGTGGGTTAAAAATAGGGGGTTAGTTACAAGGGGTTAGATACAAGGAAACTATTATGATTTTCTTTAAACATAGTCTTGATTCAACCACCAAAGATAAATAACAGAACTGACAAAATTTTGAAACGGTTCCTGACTATATAACTCCATCCCTCAGATCTAATTCTCAATCTTGAGGGCCCATGACGTCATTTTCAGTTACTTTCCTGCTTATCAGAATAATACGACATCGTCCATTTCATGACTTATGACAAACATCATCACGCGACATTCACTTTCCTGGAAGTTCATTTCCATTCATAACGCCATTTTTATAACTAGATAAAAAAATGTATGTCGTTTCTGTGTTTTCATGTCAATTTTATAACAAGATATTGAAATTTATGTCGTTTCTGTGTTTTCATGTCAATTTTATAACAAGATATTGAAATGTATGTCGTTTCTGTGTTTTCATGTCATTTTTATAACAAGATATTGAAATTTATGTCGTTTCTGTGTTTTCATGTCAATTTTATAACAAGATATTGAAATGTATGTCGTTTTTGTGTTTTCATGTCATTTTTATAACAAGATATTGAAATTTATGTTGTTTCTGTGTTTTCATGTCAATTTTATAACAAGATATTGAAATGTGTGTCGTTTCTGAGTTTTCATGTCATTTTTATAACAAGAAATAAAAATTTATGTCGTTCTGTGTTTTCATGTCATTTTTATAACAAGATATTGAAATTTATGTCGTTTCTGTGTTTTCATGTCATTTTTATAACAGGATATAAAAATTTATGTCGTTTCTGTGTTTTCATGTCATTTTTATAACAAGAAATAAAAATTTATGTCGTTCTGTGTTTTCATGTCATTTTTATAACAAGATATTGAAATTTATGTCGTTTCTGTGTTTTCATGTCATTTTTATAACAAGATATGAAAATTTATGTCGTTCTGTGTTTTCATGTAGTTTTTATAACAAGATATAAAAATTGGCAACATCACAATATTTTGTTTTGCATCGTCATCGTCTTTTTATCGTAAATAAACTGTAGGTAAATAAGTGGCTTCTTATGCATTATGCCTCTCTCCCGATGCTATTTATTAAGGTAAAGGTAAAAAAATAAAACAAAAATATTTTCGATAATTTTTTATGAAATCGCAAAAGTCAACATACAACTCTAACAAATTCACACAAACCTCAACCTAAGAAATGGGGCAAGGGGTGACTTAACAATTGTAAAATTTATAGTGAAATATCTTCATAGGTAAAGTAAAACTGAAAATAAAATACATATTGCAACGTTATTATTAAAATTATTTAAAACTTCAACAATGTTTGACTATTTATACTAAGTTTTTTTTAGTTTAGTTGTCTATAACTACATTTTTAATGTAATGATAATATTTTTGTTGATATAATGGATTATGAGTAAAATAAATATATGAAAATATGCCGATTTCCAGATGAATTAAACTGGGGTGAACGAAAATCTAGCTAGTAATAAAATTAATTAAGACAACTTGTGTTGCAGATATTCCTATTTAGATGAACTGATGTTATTTTTAAAATTATTTAAAAAATTCTATTTTTTTGTCCGTTGGGCGCGAAAAATTACTTTTAAATAATTAAAATTACAGCAAATTTACGGAGTAAAAAAATTTAAAAAATTACCTGAATTACTAGCAGAATTTTTAGATGAATATTCTGGAAAAAGACACCAAAAAAATAAATATTAAAACACTAAACAAAGATAAATACAATAAGTTATAAAAGCAAAAAAGAAAAACATTTATATATCATAGAAATTATTCGAAAAAATTTAGTGACTAGTTTGTTCAAAATAAAAAATGATAACATATAAATATCGTTTTCCGTATATTTTTTTCGAAGAATTTCATTTTTAAAATATCTATACAAACAAATTTATGAGATATGTTATTGCCTCTTTATTACGTAATTAAAAGAAGTCTCAAAATTTCAACAAATATTCACAAATCGAGAGAATTCAAATATTAACAAGTAGAGAGCAAAAAAAAGCGCGAGTAAAAAAACCTCAATTTAACAGAGTCCACGATATAATTAAAATAAAATAAGATTCTTATATTTAATAAAAAGAAATATTTGCTGTCCAAAATATGTCCAAATAATACGAAAAAAAAATCGATTCCATCCATGAAAATTTAATCAATAAAGTAATAGAAATTTAGTGAAAGAAGGGTGTTCTGCAACAAAGAACTTTCTGAAATTAAAAATATATTAGTTGGTTCTTTTCTATACGACACCGTCCATTTTATGACTTATAACAAACATAATGACGCGACATTCACTTTCCTGGAAGTTCATTTCCATTCATAACGCCATTTTTATAACAAGATATTGAAATTTATGTCGTTCCTGTGTTTCATGTCATTTTTATAACAAGATATTGAAATTTATGTCGTTTCTGTGTCTTCATGTCATTTTTATAACAAGATAAAAAAAATTATGTCCTTTATGTGTTTGCATATCATTTTTATAACAAGATATTGAAATTTATGTCGTTTCTGTGTTTTCATGTCATTTTTATAACAAGATATTGAAATGTATATAGTTTCTGTGTTTTCATGTCATTTTTATAACAAGATATTGAAATTTATGTCGTTTCTGTGTTTTCATGTCATTTTTATAACAAGATATAAAAATTTATGTCGTTTCTGTGTATTTATGTCATTTTTATAACAAGATAAAAAAAATATGTCGTTTCTGTGTATTCATGACATTTTTATAACAAGATAAAAAATTATGTCGTTTCTGTGTTTTCATGTCATTTTTATAACAAGATAAAAAAAATTATGTCGTTTCTGTGTTTTCATGTCATTTTTATAACAAGATATTGAAATTTATGTCGTTTCTGTGTTTTCATGTCATTTTTATAACAAGATATAAAAATTTATGTCGTTTCTGTGTTTTTATGTCATTTTTATAACAAGATATTAAAATTTATGTCGTTTCTGTGTTTTCATGTCATTTTCATAACAAGATATAAAAATTTATGACGTTTCTGTGTTTCCATGTCATTTTTATGACATGGTTGTAACTGCAAATTAAACTGCTTGAAAAATGATTGTTTTGCGATTATAAGATAGACAGCAACTACTTTTTTTTAAATGTTTGTTTTAGGTTTTTGGTTAGGTTATGTGAAATTAATTTGGCTCTGGCATATTTGGCGGTATCAACGAGGAAGACGTGTGAGTGAGAAAATATTCATTAGAAGGAGAAACTGATCTTCGACTCAATCTGGATGGTGGTGTGGATAAACTGTAACTAAACAAATATTTAAAATTAAAACGATCATAGATTTATAAAAAAATTCAAACTCACTTTCTAGGTTTAGCAGTTGTCAGCAAATCATCAATAGTATTATCTTCAGAATCTGAATACAAGGAAGAAACAGGTCTGCCAATTTTCGAACTGTAAGTCTGATAACGGTTGGGTAGGTTAACATAATCGTTCAATAAAGAAGAGCTCCTTGAATAATTCCTGTATGTTCTGGAAGGTTCTTGTGCAGAGGCGATGTAACTAGGTCTATAAGAATTTAAAAATATGAAAAATAAATAAGTGAAGATTAATAGTTATTTATACTATAAGGGAAGTAGGTAACTTTTAGTAGTCGATATGTGCAATGAAAATGTTGAATTAAGTGTAGAAGATATCACATTGCATTGATGTTAACGGTGAACATTTTGAACCTTTAGTTTAATATTACGGTTGGGATTATACTTTTGGTGGCTAGTTTTGTTTAGAATGAATTGTCAGTAGTTATATTTTACAATAAATATTACAAAATAACTGTGTTTTTATAAACTTTGGGTATAGGAAATGCTTGACAAAAATTAAAGTTACATAATCGAAGATTCTATTTTTGCTATAAAATACAGGGTGTTCCATTTGAAATAAGAAAGAAAATGACAGGTTCGAGTTTCCGTTCACCCTGTATACAAGAAAGAATATAATTGAAATTTAATACGATACGGAGATGTTGCATCATGTTACGAAACTCTGTTTGGCAAAATACATTTTTTTTCTTCAAGGTACAAAAAGCTACAGAGCGTTGATTTACCCACGATTTTCACATAAACGTGTCCATATCTTTTGAAGGACTCTGTATAACGTGGCAAAACCTCACATCAAAAGCTTCAAAAAAATATAACCAATCCGAATTCGGTGTAATATACAGGGGTTCCCATTTGGAAAATCATACCACAAGCGGGGCTCTGTGGTGGTGGTGGTGGTCCCTAGCTATTCGTGGGATTTAGTATGGAGTATGCAAGAAAAGCGGAACAGGAAGCAGCGGAGGAAGAGAGAGAAGGAAATGGAATTTTTGGGAAATCGAGGCTGGTGAAACGAACACCTGAGAAGGCGGGAGAGACTAGTGAGTGGAGCGATACTGGGGTGAAAAGGAAAGAGATATCGCCTCTGGAGAATAAGGAGCAGAAGAGGAAACAGAAAGAGAAAGGAAGGGAGGAAGTGAGGAGGGGGAAAGAGGAAGAGAGGGAGAGTGTAGAGAGATTGAAGGAGATGGTAAGGCGACTGTTGAAAAGGGTGAAAAGGCTGGAAGAACAGAAGTCGAGGGCAGAGGGGCGGGTCAGGGAATTAGAGAGGTTGAGGAGAGATGAAGGTAGGAAGGAGAGAATGCAAACACGATGGGAGGAGTGGAAAAGAGACTGGGATGGATGGATGGATGGAGATTAGAGATAAGGACTGGGATAATGAAAAGAGGGAGGGAATAGTGGTGAAGGTGGGAAATCCAATGTTAGGGGATGAAAAGATAAAAGTGTTATGGGTGACTGAGGAAGACAGTGGAATGGAGAAGGGGATACAGAGGATGTTTAGGGATAGGTACCCGATGCTAGGAGAGAAAGGAGAGGAAATGGAGTGGGTTAAGGAGGTAGGCACTACGGGAAGAAAAGGTATAAGGGTGAACACGGAGGAGTTGATCTGTCGGATCGAGGGTGATTGTAGGGATGAGAGGAAGGTGTTTGATATGATGAGTCGACTGTTTGAAGAAGTGGGGAGCAAGGTCAATGTTGGCTACACAGGCTTGAGCATGTGGAGGTGGAGGTGCTGAGGAAGATGATCACGTGGGTGAGAGCAGATGGGACGGAGGTGGCAATTTATACAGATGGGGAAATGGAAAAGGAGGTTGGGAATGAGGCGGTAATCCTGAAGGATATTGGAGAAAGAAAGGGGTTGAGGTCAGATGAATTCTGAGGGATGTGGAAAGGGTAACAGGAGCTAGGGCGGTGGAAGTGGGAAGGACAACAAAAACCATTAAGATGTTGGGAATAGACCAGTGGATTGGAGATGAAGTGTTGAGGAAGAAAATAGAGGAATTAATTGGGGGAGGGGCAAGGGTGATGAAAGTGGTGAGGGAGAGGAACGGCATGAAAATGGCGGTGGTGAGGATGGAATGTCAGAAAGTGGGAGATTAAGCTGGACTTAAATAGGGTAAATATTATAGGGGGGAGAGAAGAAGGCAGATGTTTTGGATGTGAAGTGAAGGGCCACCAGGTAGCGGGATGTAAGGCAAGGAGAATGGAGAAGATTAGCGAATGCTGGCTATGTAAGAGCGTGGGGCACATGGCCAGGGACTGTCGGCAAGCTTTCCTTTGTAGGGAATGTGGGGAAAGGGGACACAAGCCAGGGGAGGCAGATTGTAGTAGGGGACGGAAGGAAGTTGATGTAGACGGAGATGGAAAAGATGGGAGGTACCCTCTGGACCCCTCAGAGGGGACGAGTCTGGGCAAGTAGGAGGAAGGAGAAAGCAGACCGCGGAAAGTAAAAATGTTAGGGATGGATGAAGGGTGTTACAGATGAATCTAGTGGAGAGCATGCTTGGGAAAGAGAAGGCATATGAGAGGTAGGAGTTATAGAAGGGAGTAGATGACGGAGAGTGTATATAGAAGATATGAAACTTCTGGAAGACAGGTAGATAACATGGGTTATGGTACAAATATTCAGTTCAAGCGCCTTTTGAGCCCAACCCAAATATAATATGCTTAATGAAAACCAAATTGAATGATGAGTTTAAAAAATATTCAAAACTTCAACATTGTATGTTGCATGTTAAAAATAAAACATCACATTTTTGTCAAATTCAACACTTACCGACGACTAATTGACGATCTGTAGTCGTAATTTTTCCTATCCAAAGAATTATAATCCGTAGGACTCTTATATCCCAAATCCAAATTATAATTATTCGATTTTCTCATTCGCTTCTTCTCGTTGAATCTAGTATAGAAACTCTTCCTTCTAATCCTATCGATCACAGATTCATTTTCGTCGCCGGAATATAAATAACCGTTGGGCGACAACGGCGAATGTAAATCGTTGACGTTGGGATATTCGGACATCACCGACCACGAATCGCAACTCTGGTAATCATCCGAAGGAGACAACACGGTGGAACTGTCATCTGTCATCGCTAACGAGTTTCTATTATCGTCATGAGTACTGGTACTAGGGATAGGTTCTTTGATCACGATAGGTTCGCTTCGACTTTGTATTTTCGAAAGATCTAATTTTAAATTTGTTCTATCGGGTTTTTCGTTGTTGTTAACCGTATCTGACATGTTGTCTAAATTTAAGCTGCGTCTGTAAGAATTATTAACTGGTAATTTCGATTTTTGTTTTTCTGTAGTGCCGTTTTGGAAATGCTTCATCTTATCTATTAATAGAGATTTAGGCCGTTCTTTTTTGTTATTTTGATTTTCGTCGTTAATCACAGATTTGTTTTCGTTATCACTATCTTTCTTGGTGGTTTTATTCTTTTGTTTTTTTAATATTTTTTTCTTTTCCTGTTCTTCGTATTTTTTAAACAGTCCTAAGATTTTTGTGACTGATTTCCTTGAGGCTTGTAACGGTTTATTACCGGAAGATAAATCTTCGACTGATACAGCTCTCTTTATCAATCCGGATTCGGTGCAGTGTTCCAAATTTCTCGGTAAACTTTGTTCTCTTAATCTTTTTATTGCTGTTTCCACGTTGGATTTTTTTTCTTGCGGTTCTTTAGACGTTCTGAATTTTTCTAATTTCTTCTCTAAACTTTGCAGTAACTTATTCTTTTGTACTTTTTCTTCTTCATTTTTATCTTCTTTAACCTTTTCTTTATTTTTACCGAAGCCTTTTCTTAATCTACTTAATTTTGATTCTTTTTCGTGAGTTTCAGTGAGTTTTTCTTTAATTACAGGTTCTTTTATAACATTTTCAGTTGGGTAACTTTTCGGTCTTGCTATTCTAGACGGTTTATCTTTTTTAACCGAAACTTTTGAAGCCTTCACATTCACATAATCATGTAAAGTTTTATCAGTATCAATTTCATTATCACAGCTATCAATAGTACCAGTAACATTTACATAATCGTGTATATTATTAGCATTTTCCAAATTTTTAATACTATCAGAAACTTTATCAAGTATAACATCAGTTTCTTTGAACGATTCATCTTCAGACTTTTCTCTGGAAGCTGAACCTTCCCTTTTCGAATATAACCTTCCCTTTCTTTTATCCCTTATTTCTTTAAGAACCTTTTGAGTTTCCATTTCCCTTTCTTTTTTATCCCTTAGGTAGACATGTTCCTCTTTTGGACCGTCGAAAAAGTCCGGTCTCAAGAATCTCGAAAGTTTCTTTGAAGAGGACGGTTTCTGTAGATCAGTCTTACTATCCACCGCTTCCAAGGATTTATTAGGTGAGTATCTACTATAAATAGACTCTGAAGAGTATTTTGAATAAGGCCTTGAAGCTGAGGACTCAGAGATACATTTTGAGCTGTCGTTTTTGTAAGAAGTTGAAATACTTTCGGAAATACTAGAATCCGGACTTTGTAAATCGGTTTTCGAATTGTACATCCTGGGTTCACGTAGCGACGTAGATTTAGTAACTCTAGGTTTCCTAAGGAATCTACTATCACATCTAGGTTCAGCGCCTATACTAGATGACCTAACGTTGAATTCCGAAGATCTAAATTCCTCTCTTTTAACAGGAAGAAAAGATTTTACTACTTTAGGCTCCTTGACAGTTTCTTTAAGAGCGGTGTTCTCAACAGAGCATCTTCTAGATGATGTAGATCTACCGCTTTTATCTTCCGAAGTGCAAGAAGACATTGTTCTGTGCAGTTTTCTGGCTTCGGATGGAGCTAGTTGAGCGAGCAGTTGTTTTTGGATGCGTTTTGATAGACCGGGTGTTAAATAAGATAGTGCCAAAGCGTCTTCGTCGGAAAGTTTTAATTTTTTTAAATCTAGATCTGCTAAATTAAGGTTTTCGTCCTTGGGTTCATCTGAAAATAGACAAAAGAGTTAGACGAAACTGTTACGACTACGTGAATTCAAAGTTTTATGTTTATTGTTCGATTAGTTGAAATTATTTTTTAATAGAGGAGTTCAGTCTAAGGTCAGTGTGGCCAACAAAAGTGGTTTTTTCTGACAAGAATGACAGTTAAGGTCTACCCTTCAAAAAATAAGATTTATGCATTTTTTCATCATTGCGAACATCTACACTGTGGGCCGACATAAGGGGGTACAGTTTTTAATTGAAAATATTTTTTTTTTGTTTTTCGGGCGATTTATTTTCTTTTTGCAGGGCTAATATCCTCAACATGACTGTAAATTTGGAAGCTAAAATAATGTACAGAGTCGGACTTATAAAAAAAATTATATAACAGTTCATTTGAGCTCATTGCAAATGAAAACTGTCTTAGCTAAAATTATACTAATATGCTTTTTAGGTAGATAAACTATCCAGAACACTTCAGTAAAAAGGAAATTACCGGATTCGCGAAATACCATTTTTTTATTAAATAACATTTTAACTAATAACACATTTGTGGAAACAGTATATTTTGAAATTTAAAATGACTTTTTAGCTGAATATTCAACAAATCGGTGGCCAATAACTCTAGCAACTTTTGGCAAGTCACCATTTCATTTCTATTATTCTGTCACTAGTTATGTCAAATGTCAGTAATATTTATTTTTGTTGATATTCGTTTAATTGTGTATGTCCATTTTCGATTAGATTTTTGTAGCAATTCTAGTTAGTTGTATCTCTATTTTTCTAATCAATTTTTCCACTGACATCTGACATAAATAGTGACAGAATAACAGAAATGAAATGGTGACATGCCAAGAGTTCCTAGAATTATTATTGGCCACCGATATGTTGAGTATTCAGCTAAAAAGTCATTTTAAATTTCAAGGTATATGCTTCAGGGTGTATTCATAATTTTAAGGGGCATCTACCAAATTCGACCTTGCACAATTATGCTTTGTATATTTTTTTGTTTCCCTACGTCCTCACGTTTAAGTTCACATAACGAAAATTTTATTAGAAATATGAAAGCTCCGCAACATGTAGGTAGCCAAGCGGTCCAATCGGATTTTGGTTCACGTACTACTCTATAAGCTTCGTCAGTACTGAACTGGGAGACCGCCGAGACCGGCAAGCGTTGTATCAACAATGGAACGGCACGCGACTACCGAAGCAGAGAGACAATGTCAGTCATAGAAGGATAGAAAAGCGAGCGATGGATTTTTATCCGATATTTTAGTGGTTGCAACCGAATTTCAATAAGGAATTGCACGGTCATAAGTAATTTGTGGATTCTGAGATTTTTATATAGTATTCATAAAGCTTCAAATTAGACTTCTTATCAATTAGTTTTTCCATTTAATCCATATTAAATTCTTTACAAGGGCTCAAACTTTGCTTAATATGTGTAATTACCTCATGATTCGTATTTTTTTCAACAAAATTTGGTTAGCATTTCAAAGTTTTTATTCGATGAGAACTCTAAGTTCAACATTAATCTACATGATATATTTTTTTCTTAATTTTCAATACATCCATTACCTCAAAATTATTTGCCAAAAATATTTCCATATTTTCTCAAATCGCTGCCGATAGATTCCCCTTAATAAAGCAATATAGATGTTCGCAATGATAAAAAACACGCAAAAATCTTTTGTTTTGAAGGGTGGACCTTAACTGTCATTCTTTTCAGAAAAAAACACTTTTTGTTGGCCACACTGACCTTAGATTGAACTCCTCTATTATGTAGTTTTCCTAAATAAAACTTTGAACGTCAGAGTATTTTTTAAATCAGTAATGAAAGTTGGATCCCATAAAATCATCGAAACTTCGCTTCATAATTAGAATAAAACTGATCTGGACCAAAGTGAATTTCTGATAGTTATCGTAGATCAAACTTCCATGTTTGTTAAATTAATGACATGCATTTTGAGTAAGTGACGGAAACTTGCAAAAATTAAACGAAAACCTACCTTAAAAACATTAATGAATTTTTGGCACAACATTATCTGCTGCAGCTTGAAATAAAAAACACAAACAAACGAAAATTAGTTAAATAAATCATAAAAACACACACACACGGGAATCTCACAAAAGTTGTCATGCAAAAAAATGGACTATAAAGTTGCAATTTAACGTTAAATTATGAATAACAGAAAATTTTAAATATAATCATCAACTTTAGTCCCAAATTTAAAAAAAAAAAAAAAAAACACACACACACAAAAATTCACACAAGCACAAATAATTTAAAAAATTGTTAAAGTATTAAACTTCTGGAAATAAAAAAAATAACAAATTGTAGACATCAAAAATTAAACACACTGAAAGGGTATTTTTCCTGCAATTATTAAATGACAAGATATGGGTACCAATTTTTCCTTACTGTGTTAAACAGCAGTACATGATGATCTTGTTTGATGTGTACAACTTGTTAGAAGAAAAAAAAAAGCATAATTTGTAATCAAATAATCGGCAAAAACCTTCTGATTAACTTCAACAAAAAAATCACTTATTAATACAAAGAACAAATAGTTACAGAGTTGAAAACTAAAACGTATTTTGCTTGTATTTTATAATTCATCAAATTTTATATACAGACTGTCTCAGGACTAAGGAAAAAACCAAAGTTGAAGCTATAAAAAGGTGTAAACTTTTTTTCCAAAATGTGTCTAAATTGCTGTTTGAGGAAGTGGGGAGCAAGGTCAGCTTTGGGCTACACAGGCTTGAGCATGTGGAGATGGAGGTGCTGAGGAAGATGATCGCATGGGTAAGAGCAGATGGGACGAAGGTGGCAATTTATACAGATAGGGAAAAGGAAAAGAAGGTCAGGAATGAGGCGGTAATCCTGAAGGATATTAGAGAAGTCAATCAGGAAGGGATAG
The DNA here is from genome assembly GCA_910591675.1 of Galerucella calmariensis. Taxonomy (NCBI): domain Eukaryota; kingdom Metazoa; phylum Arthropoda; class Insecta; order Coleoptera; family Chrysomelidae; genus Galerucella; species Galerucella calmariensis. The sequence goes on from CAJUYG010000117.1 coordinate 229,341, forward strand.
AAAGAATTAAGAAGGGTTTGAGGGAGATGGAAGGAAAGTGGGTGGATAGACTTAGATATCTTCTGTATGTTCCTTGTGGTATATTATTCATTCTTTATTTAATTTCTTGGGAAATTAAACCACAATATTTTTAAATTCTTTATTTCAACGTTTCGGTGGCGTTCCAGCTACCGTTGTCAAGAAAAAATAAGTAAAAATTAATTTTTATCCCTAACTGACACAACAGAAAAATTTTGACAACTAGACAATCAAAAATTATTTTGAAGTTTAAGACTGCAAAATTTTGTTATCAAATTTTTATTAAGGTCATAGTAGATCATATCTGTGGCAAAATGTGAAATGAAATATTTCATTTTATGACATTCCAACGATATGATAGTCTACTAGAAATGGATCCAGTGAAGTGCACGTTCCAGGAACGGTTTTTATTGGGATAGCGCGTTTTTTCCGCTTATATTGGAAATGTTGTTAATAAAACGCGTTTCTTGATAGTTTTTTTGTGTATGAATATTTAAGTTTTTTTAGAGTCACAAGGAACCGGGAGGTAGTTATAGGGGCAAAGAAAGGGGTTGAGATCAGAGGAATTCTGAGGGATGTGGAAAGGGTAACAATAGCTAGGGCGGTGGAAGCGGGAAGGTGAACAAAAACCATCCGTGGATTGAAGATGAAGTGGTGAGAAAGAAAATGGAGGAATTGATTGAGGAAGGGACAAGGGAGATGACAGTGGTGAGGGAGAGGAAAGGGATGAAAACGGCGGTGGTGGGGGTGGAATGGGAGAAAGCGGAAGCCTTACTAGGAAAACGGGAGATTAAGTTGGACTGGAATAGGGTAAATATTGTAGAGGGGAGAAAGGAGGGCAGATGCTTTGGATGTGGAGTGAAGGCCCACCAGGTAGCGGGGTGTAATGCCAAGAGAGTGGTGTATATAAGGGAATGCTGGCTATGTAAGAGCGTGGAGCATATGGCCAGAGACTGACAGCATGCCTTCCTTTGTAGGGTATGTGGGGAAAGAGGACACAAGCCAGGGCAAACAGAATGTAGTAGGGGAAGGAAGGGAGTGGATGACGACGGAGAGGGAAAGTACTCTCTGGACCCCTCAGAGGGGACGAGTCTGGGCAAATAGGAGGAAGGAGAAAGCAGAAGGAGTGTGTGAGAGTCCGCCGCCCGCCTTGAAGTATGCTATGGTAGTGATTCCGAGGCGGGAGTAAAGGCGAGCTTGAGGTGAGTTTGGTTGGTAGGCGTTTCCTTTGGGGATGAGTCCAACACTGTCTGGGTACTGGTTAGGACCCATTTGAACATGGGTTTCCCATCTCATATTGTTATTAGGCTAGTAACTAACCTAACCAATTTTTGAGGAAACAAAAGCCTGTATGAAATAAATTGCCTTTTTCCAATTACTTCCGGGATAGTCTGTATACAATCAAGAAATAAGTTCAGTAATGAATATTATTATAGTTGTTCAACATTATACAGGTTGTCCCACGACAAGTTGAAACAATCTGTATATGGCAAAATACTTACAGTAAAATCATGAAAATTTCTACGTTTCGGTTTTCGGATGCGATACTTTTAACTAAAATATTTTCAAAGATGGCAGACTTCCGGTTCTACCGGAAGTCGACTGTAACTTTGTTATTTTAAATGGAACACCCTGTATATTAGTACATTTTTAAAATCTATTTTTGCCTAAAAACTTTTTTCGAAAAATACATATTTTTCGAGTTATTAATTTTTTTGCAAAAAATTTGACGGTTGCAGACCCTTACAAATTATTTTTTTAAGAGGATATCTTTAAAGATATGAAAATGGTTTCTGTTCGGTTGCTTTTAGCAAGGTCAGACGTATTTGAATCTATGTTGAAAAAATGTTCATTTTATACAGGGTGTGTATAGAAAGTGTTCAAAGTTCAACTTCATAAATATCAAATTTCTTCATTTTTCAAATAGAACCACCCGGTTTTTTCTATTTTAATGCATTCAGAAGTAAAAAATAAGGCAAATTCATGTATACTTTCCCTTACCTAAACCTTACCGTTATCCAGATATTAAATGTTTTCTGTAAATTTTTAGAGATGCAGGATATCTTACTGCAAATAAAGCACATATGTTCTTGTAACAACTTTGCTATATTTACCATGTATTAAAAGCAAATTTACAAAATCCTTTTCATTTCTTAGTGCTTGTATCATCGGGTCAAAATAAAATTTAGACCACACCTGCATCTTTCAAAATTTACAGAAAACATTCAATATCTGGATAACGGTAAGGTTTAGGTATAGGAAAGCATACATGAATTTGCCTTATTTTTTACCCCTGAATGCATTAAAATAGAAAAAACCGGGTGGTTCTATTTAAGAAAATTAAGAAATTTGATATTTATGTCGAAGTTAAACTTTGAACACTTTTTATACACACCCTGTATAAAATGAAAACATTTTCAACATAGATTCAAATACGTCTGACTTTGCTAAAAGCAACCGTACAGAAACCATTATCATATCTTTAAGGGTATCCTCGTAAAACAATAATTTACAAGGGTCTACAACGGTCAAATTTTTTACATAAAAATCAATAACTCAAGTATGCATTTTTTGAAAAAAGTTTGCAGACAAAACCATACTAAAATTTTACGTAGATTTCAAAAATGTATTAATATACAGGGTGTTCCATTCAAAATAACAAGGTTGCAGTCGACTTCCGGTATAACCGGAAGTCCGCCATCTTTGAAAATAATTTAGTTAAAAAGATCGTATTCGAAAACCCAAACGTAAAAATTTTCATGATTTTACTATTTTGCCATATACAGATGGTTTTAACTCGTCGTGGGACACCCTGAATAGTATTGTCCAAGGAATAAAGGTACGATTTTGTCAAAGATAATCATGTTATACATTTAAAATAGTTTGCTTTCAATAATTTTTCATATTTCTTGCGGAAAACAATTTCCCAATAACGAAAATATTTCAATGAAATGAAAATATATATATTTGACCATAATTCTTTTAATAAAGAATATAAAAGTATCAAAAAATATTAATGACATCTTTATTCATTTGAACGTTTAAAAAATGGTCAAATATTTATAGAAAAAAAAAAAGATGTTTTTGGACATAATGGATAGATGAATTAGTTGTGCATGCAGCCTACCGAATCTGTGTCGTAGCGGTTTGCCAGCAGGCTGTTAGTTGGTACCCTTCTGATTGGCTGGACCGCAGGGCACATGCACCGTAACACGCACGCGCGCTGCAACCACACAACCATGCTCTATTTTCAACTTTTTCTTTTTTTTTACATCAAATTTGTTGATCCGAACGCAGTCTGATGTGCTATCGTTTAATGCGGCTCTATAATTAATATTCGTCACTTTGTTTTCAACTGTATATGAAAAAAATTAAAAATTTTGAGAACAAATGAAAAATTTTGAAAAAAAAAGAAAAATTTTGAAAAAAAAGAAAAAAATTTTGAAATAAAATGAAAAATTTTCAAAAAAAAAAGAAAAAAATTTTGAGAAATGAAAAATTTTGAAAAAAAAAGAAAAATTTTGAAAAAAAAAGAAAAAAATTTTGAAAAAAAAGAAAAATTTTGAAAAAAAAAAAAAAAATTTGAAAAAAATGAAAATTTTTGAAAATAAATTATACAAATTTGATCGTAATTCCATTGCATATCTGAATTATATAAATAAATGAGCAGAGTTTTAAGAATCTTCGTTGTTTTGTGGAATCACATAAATGGAAAACCCTGTTTTATGTAAAGCACATCAGATTACGTAAAGACATAATGTATATAAACAATAAAAAATATCACAATTATCATATTCACTTCATATATTTTTTGTAAAAATATCTACAAATCAAACCCAACTAATGTCGGAAGAAGTTGCAGGAAAAATACCCTACAAACTACCAACTAGCAAAAAAAATTGGTCAACATTTATCTACTACACATCCGTAGATATTCTAGATCCGAAGAGTTGCTAAATTTTGACATTTTATCATTAAAAAACAATAAAAACCTTCAAAACTTTCGACACTTTGACAGTTGACACCACTTCATGACATAGAACTGTAAATATAAACGTTTTGATTGGTTATTGTTTGTTGTACGAGTTGTCAAAGTCGCTGTCATCTGTCAACTGTCAGTTAACTATCCACTACCGAATTCATATGCATAAAACGTATTTATAGGGAACTGTGCATTCAACTATTAGCACAACTACCAACTTTATAAATAGAAATAATACTGGTTACATAAAACAGTGAGATTTGAGCAAACTAGCGAATATTATGTCAAAATTCCACAATTATCTCCGGCTCTAAAACATACTCATAACACAACACAAAAAGATAGGGAAACTATTTTTAAAATGCTAACCTGTAGGACGCGAAGAAGTTGGCGTGTTCGAATTTTGGAACACGTTGTCAATATCTGAAGCTAAATCGCGACTAACGCTCCGCCTCCATGGAACACCGAAGCTGCTACCAACCGTGGTTTTGGTAATAGGCCTGTTGAATGTTCTACCTAAAGATGAGTGCCTAAGAAAATATGAAAATTATCATTACCTTTACATTTTATGCTCAACCAAGGTTTACCGGGATTACAGGATGAGAAAATGGAGAGAAAGTGGGATGAGTATTGAGGGCGCGCTAAAAGGAGCGATTGGGATCAGGAGAAATTGGGTGGACCGGAAATTCGGGGAGGTGAACTACTTCTTGACGCAGGTGCTTACAGGACATGGGAAAAAAGAAACTGGAGTGTGCGAGAGATGTGAAGTGGAGGATGATGTGGGACATGTATTTAGATGTTGGAAGAACGAAGAAGTTTTGAAGAATTTGGAAAATAAACTGGGAGAGGCGGTGTATTGGGAAAATATGGTGGAGATTATGTTGAGGGGCGAGGAGGAATGGATGGAGATAAGTGGCGTATTAGAGAGCATGATTAGGGAAAGAGAAAGACTCGACATGGCATGTGAGAGGAAGGGGTGATAGAAGGGAGAAGTGTAGTGATTTCAAGGCGGGAGTAACGGCGAGTTTGAGGATGTTTACCTTGATAAAGGATGTTCCATTCTATTGAAGAAATTAGTTCCGTGATCGAAATGGCTAAACAGCCTACTAGACGGGAAGCCAGGTCTCATTCCTCCCTCGTCCACGTTTAATCTTTGAGTTAAATCACGTACCTTTAAATAAAAGTATAATTAAAAATCACTAAATTGGAAAGTTATCAATTTTTTTACCCTAGAAAGCAAAGTGGAGAATAGATTTTCCGCTGTAAGTATCTCAAATCCTTCGTCGTCATCTTCGTCGCCAGAACTGACTGAATCTGCGTGTTCTATGTTAGATTTTCTAGTACGAGTTGTTCTTAAAATAAAAATAATGCTATCAAGTATTTTTGATGAAAAATGTGTAAATTTTACCTTAATCTGTGGAAAGCGTCCTTTCTCGGATCCTCGTTGTCGCTGTCTCTTGGATGGTGGAAAGCTGAGAACGGCGAAGACTCGTCTTCCGAATCTCTATCGCTGAACAATGAACTGAAATGTGCAGAATAAATATAGAAATTTCAACAAGAAGGAATGGGATCTAAATACCATCACTAAACTTGGAAAGAATGCCATTCAATGGTACACAGATGGCTCAAAAGCAATAGGAGGAACTGGGATAGGAGTGTTCGGGCCAGGAAATCCAAGTTGAAGCCTGCAGACATCCTAAAATTCCCCCAGGAAATAGGACTAAAGGAGCTACTAGTTGCTGAGACTCTCCTCAGAAACTAAGTAGAAGTAAGGGGGCACAATAGATCTTTTAGGTCTCAGTGAATTTGACCCCAAAATACATAAATACATTCATTCAACAGTAATCGATTACTCACTTGAGTCTTCTGGTTCCTCGTCCAAATTTGCTCTTACTTCTATTAGTAACAGTACTAGCGGTGCTTGCTGTATCGCTAGGTTCTAAACTTCCCGCTCTAGGTGTTACGTAACCTCCACCTTCAACAGCTATCGGAATAATGTATTCTCTGGGAGATTTCCTTATAGGTTCACCACTAGAAGCAACAGTTTCCGTATCGGACTCTTGGGTTGACTGTCTCGACAAGCTCGACCTGAAATTCAATACACAGGTAACACAAACTGTATAATATTTATACTTTCCACTTTACGTTGACTTTTAGAAATAAAAAAAGCACACACAAACACGTAATGGTCTCAAACAAACATATAAATGATATTTTCCTACGATCACTACCCAAAGTAGACTTTTGCACACTCAAATCTAACCGCAAAGTTGATGTTTTCCGCGATCTCTCATAATTGACATTATTTACGCTCTAAAGCGTACTTTTCCGCTCGCCTGTTTTCATTTACAATAAACTAAAGAAAGGTAGTAAATAATAGATATATTAAAACAAAATGTAGAGCAGTCCGAATATTTTAGTTTAAATATTAATATTTGAAGATATTTCGAACGAAATTAATAAATATTCCTATATAATTTGACTGACATCTACAATTTATACAAGTTACTGGATTTACAGCGCTGCAGGTTACGCTACCAACAAATAGATGGAGGTGTATATTTTATATGTTTAATTTTATTGAAATTATAAAATAATTTAAACCTCATACATTGATATTATTTTGATTCAATACTACAGTGAAGGATTTATTTCTTAGTTCAAGATAACAATTAATATTTACAACTTATTACAAATATAACGTTGTTAAGATTGACAATTTTCTTGATCGTTTTTGCAGATTCCTATTTTCATAATATTGATTTATACGGACAAGTTTACGTAGTAGAAATATAACAGTAGAAGGTAGGCAATGCATTATACACCTAGATGCAACAGTGATTGCATATTTAAGTACCTACCTACTATTTTGTGAAAATAGTAGCCTATGGAATTAATGAAACGTCATTATTTTATTTTTAGTTTATAAAAAAGTTGTCTGTTTATAAATAGCTATTTGAAAAATGGATAGTGACAGTGAATTTTCAAGCACACCTCCAGATATAGCAGATTTTGCTAAAAATATTACTCTTAATCTCCTGCCAACTAAATCCAGAGGTAAATACGAAAAACAATACAATATTTTCATGGATTGGTGCCGCTCAAAGAAAATTAAAAAATATTCGGAGAATGTATTGCTGACTAATTTTGGCGAAAAATCCAAAACTCTAAAATCTTCAACCTTGTGGTCACAATATTCGATGCTTCGAAGCACTTTTGTTACATGTTTTCAACATCACATTCTAATAAAGTGTACTTTTCATGTTTTTTTTAATTATTTGTTTAAAAATAAGGTGATCGTAGAAAAAATCTTGTGTGCAATTCGAGCAGAAAGTGCGTTGCCGCTTTCGGCAAAGTATCACTTTCCGCTCTTAATACACAAACAGCTATTTTACGTCGTTGAAGCAATTAATAGTTGATTAAAATACAATATAAACACACAACTACACATAACCTAATGCAATACCGGCCATATTGACAAAAGTAAACAAACAAGAGGTATGACGTCACACGTATCATCGGTAGCGTTCGGAAATCCTCATTGGACTAGTAGGTACAGTTGACTGTATACTTACTTTTGAGTTTGAAACGTTCTTGCTGCAGGCGGTTTAGTTACCGCTGGACTTTGAACGGACTCTTGACTTTCTTGTTTCTCAAAAGCGATCGGTATTATCCTTTCTTTAGAGGAATTATCCAGCTTCGGTCGAGGAAGAGTTACTTCTGCGACAGGAACAACCACCTCAGTCCGTTGAGGATTATAACCTTAAAAAAAAACAATAGATTAAATATCATATTTAATATTTGAATAAACAATTTACCTTCAACGTTATGCGCCATTTCAGTCTTGAATCCCATAGTCGGAGGTTTAGGCACCGGGTAGTTCAATTGTATCTCAGCCTTGGTGGTTTTTCTCCTCGGCAAAGTAGCCGATTTAAGTGTAATTTCCGCAGAAGAAACTTTATTATTTTCCTCAGCATCTTGAGGTTTATCTTCGACTTTTTGGACGTTCAAGTTTTCGAATTTAGGTGGTACGTAGGGTTTCGGTCCAGGTGGTGGAGATAAAGGTTGCGTTAACATTCCTATGTTACCAGACGCTGACCTTCCGCTCACTCCGAAAGGTACTGGCGGTTTACGTTCAATACAAGGTCGAGATTTCGATTTTCTTGTTCCTTCTTTGTCTAAGGCACTTGAAATAATATTGACGGCGTTTCGTACGCGTTCTTTCTTTTGGTCTTCAGTCTCCGGTTGGGGGGTTTGTTCTACGGGGTCTTCTAATTGCTCTTTTTCTTCAGACTTTTTAACGGGGATTTTTTTATTTAAGGCACCTTAAAACAACACAGTAGCACTCAACAATTCTATTAAATATTATCAAGATATTTACTCACCTTTCACTTTAATTGGAGTTGTTGATGTTAAGCTCGCTTTTCTTTCGAACTCCTTCTTAAAACCATCTACGCTTACTCCTGGTATAAGGATTTTCTTTGGTTTTTCGGTAACTGTAGGTTTTGATTCGGTAGGCGAGATGAGATTCTGGAATTTTTCCGCAGCTTCGAAAATTCGAGATCTTCTTCTTTCTATTGGTTTCGCTGGTTGTTCGGATTCTGCTTCTTTTATTTCTAAATAAAACAGATTGCAAAAAAGTTTATCGAACCGTGCTGGTTATACAAGTACGACAAGGAAAATATGAGAAAAACAGCTTGAAAAAGAGAGAGGAAGGATAATCGAGGCGTGTACTTAGTTCCAGAGGCTGGCTGAATGTTTATTGCTCCACTATTTTAACCGCTGTTACCAGAAGCGCACTATAGGTAAAACTAAACACTTTCATCCGGCAACATTGTCCTTTACAGAGAGAATACACTAGTTGGTGGTATTCAGTATGTTCCCAACATGGAAGGAGTGAGGGTGTTGAAGAAATAAAAAAATAGAATCGTTATTACGTAACCTGTACCAACTTATTTCATTTTTTCAATTCAATTTATTAACGGAAGGGATTTTTAGTTTATTAATTATGATTTTCTCAAGAAATACCTTTCTATTTTCAAGTTACAATGGCTTGATGGGAGATGGAATGCGGGCGGATGAAGTGAGGAAGGGTAACGGTTGGGTGTTAGTGCGAATTGGAGACATGGTGGTGTACAGTGTGTATATAAGTCCAAATGTCAGCCTAGAAGAATATGACAGGACTGGAGGAAGATCTTAGGGTGTCTAAAGGGAAAAGGAGAGGTATAAGAAGAATGGTGACAGGCGACTTCAATGCCAAGAATACTGCCTGGGGAGGGAGAAAAACGGACAGGAGAGGAGAGATCCTGGAGGAAGTGTTGACTTCCAACGGTTTGGCGGTGCTGAATGATGGACTGTTGCCCACCTTCGTGAGAGGTGACGGGGGTTCATCATTTATTGACATAACAGCGTGTGATGAATGGCTGGGGGAATGAGTGAGTAGTTGGAGGGTACTGGAGGATGAGGAAAGCTTGAGTTTACATAGGTATGTGGAGACGACTATAAGAGGGAGAAAGGAATTGGTGGAAGAGTGGGGATGGAAGTGGACGAAGGCCGAAGCAGAAAGAATGAGGAAGAAAGTAAGGGAAGAGATAGGAAGGGGACTTGGGCATGATGTAGAGAAACTGTATGATGCGATAAAGGGCTGCAGGAGAGAAGGAAAAAGAGGTAATAGGCGCAAGTGGAGGGCTAATTAGTGGTGGAATGAGGAAATAGAGAGTCTGTGGAGGGAGTGTAAGAAGGAACGAAGACGAATGTTGAGGGAAAAAGTAGGGATGGAGGGAAAAGGTGGATATAAGGAGAAGAAGAAGGAGCTGGAGCGCAGGGTGGAGAGGGAAAAAGGAAGAAAGTGGGAAAAGTTACTGGGGGAGTTTGAAAACAACCCATGGGGGAAGTCGTATGAGATAGCGGTGAAAAGAATGGGTGGGAATAGGAACGTGGTGCTAGAGGAAGATTAGGAGAAAGAGATTATAGAGAAATTGTTTACAGGGGTAGAAAGGGGTGTAGAGTGCAGAATTCGGGAAGCCCAGAATACTAGAGGGATAGGGAAAATGAGAGGGATAAGGTCGGTAGAAAAGTGGGAAGTAGAGGAGGGGGGGGGAGAAATGTTAAGGTAAGGAAAGCCCCAGGGATAGATGGCATGAGAGGTGATATGGTGAAGAGGCTGTTGGATGACAATGGGGAATACTTCTTGGAACTGTTTAACAGGATACTGAGAGAGGAAGAGTTCCCGGAAAAGTGGAAGATGGCCAGGGTGATTCTTGTGAAGAAGACGGGTAGGGATGGGAAGCGGGCGGGGGACTACAGGCCCATCAGCCTGCTGTGTGGATTGGGTAAATTGATGGAGGGGATAATAAAGGTCAGGATTGAGGAGGAAGTTAATAGGAATGGGGGTTTTAGGGAAAACCAACATGGGTTTGTAGAAGGGAAGTCATGCATCTCAGCGCTGGGCAGGGTGGTGGATTTGATGCAAAGGGCTAGGCAGGGTAACGGTAGGAATAAGAAATTGGCCCTGCTTGTGTTCTTCGACGTGGGGAACTCGTTCAACAGTGTCAGTAAACGGGCGGTGTTGAGCGCGTTGACAAAGCTCGGAGTAGGGGAGGGGTTAGTTAGTCTAGTAGAGGACTACCTGACGGGGCGTGTGATAGTGGACACTAGGGGGAGAAGGTATGGGACGGAGATTGGAGTGCCCCAGGGCTCGGTTCTGGGACCAACGCTTTGAAAGTGTGTGTTTGATGAAGTTTGTGGGATAGTATGTGAAGAGGGATGTGAGATTGCGGTGTATGCGGACGATGTATGTCTGGTATGTACGGCAAATGGAGAGGTGGAGATAGAAAGAAAGGCCGAGAGGATGTGTAGGAAGACTGTAGAGAAGATAGAGCGGTGTGGACTGGAAGTGGCTGAGGATAAGACGGTGGGGCTACTGGTAAAGGGGCGGAGCAAGGCAAGGGAGGTGGGGGTGATGGTGAAGGGAAAGAAAATTCGGATGGAGAGCGTGGTGGAGAGCATGATTAGGGGAAGAGAAGGACTCGCTATGGCATGAGAGAGGTAGGAGTGATAGAGGGAAGAAGATAAGGAAGAGTGTGTGAGGGACCGCCGCCCGTCTTGACGTATGCTAGGGTAGTGATTCCAAGGCGAAAGTAACGGCGAGTTTGGTTGGTAGGCATCTCCGTTGGGGATGAGTCCAACACTGTCTGGGTACTGGTTGAGGACCCAGTCGAACATGGGTTTCCCATCTCGGCCCCCCCAAAAAAAAAAAAAAGTTGCAATGGCTAAAATAATATCCTATTGTGGTTAGAAATTAATTGTCAACTTGGTCAGAAACGATCAAGTTGACAAAAATAAATTTCAAGATGTACATGTTACGTATTTTTTTATTTCTTCAACACCCTCACTCCTTCCATGTTGGGAACATACTGAATACCACCAATTAGTGAATTCTAGCTGTAAAGAACAATGTTGCCGGATGAAAGTTTTACCTATTGTGCGCTTCTGGCAACAGATCTTAAAATAGTGGAGCCATCAACATTAATAAAAAATTAACTCAAAACAGAAGAGCAACAAATAAATAGTTACCTTTCGGCGGCGTTTCTTCCTTTTTCGGTTTCTCTGGTTCCATGGAATTCTCGTTTTTATCCGATAACACTTTTATCACTTTCTTTTTGGTGGGTGTTTTAGGCTCCGCCTTCTTAACCTCACTTTTCGTCGTATCTTTTTGTACAACCTCCTCTTTCGTCGGTTCTTTTACGTTCTCTTTATTCAAAGATTCCGCAACGTTTTCTTGGCTAGGTATTTCGTTAATATTTTCTAATAGATTATTACTTATAGTTTTTGTTAGAGATTTTTTGAGCTTTTGCGTTTTCTTCTTTTCGGCTTCTTCGATGATTTGTGTACAAGCTGCTCCTTGTAAATTCGGATCTAAGTCTTGTTCAACTTCCATTTCTTTCGGAGATACCGTTTGGGTTGAACTTTTTTCCAAAGGCAACGCTTCTTGAGTATCTTCGATTTCTTTGTGCGTCCCATGTACGGTTATATCAGCTACGGTATTTTCTTTTACTATTTTTTCTTTTCTCTTGTCCAAATTCGCTCTATCGGTACTAACAGTCGTTTCTAATTTCCTTTTAGGGGTAACTTTATCGTCTAGTAACATATTGAGTATTCTTCTTTCAGCTGGATGAGATAACTCCATAAGGCTACCAACAGACTGTGACCTAGTGGGGGCTATTGGCTCTGTCGGTTGTGGTGGTGTATTTTCATCTCCTGTCAACATTAATTTTTCACTTTCTAGCTGAGGAGGTGGAGGTGCTAACGCCAAAAGAACATCCAAACGAACTGGGGTTTGATTTGCTAATTCTTCGGATATATCTAAACAATTATCGCTATAACCTTCATTCACCCACCAATGACTGCAAATTTTCTCTACATCTGCTCGGTTTTTAGGATTAACTGTCAGCATTTCTCTTATTAACGGAGAAGCAGCTGTAAAAAAAATAAAATTCAACTTAATTTACTCAAAATTCACATTACACTTACGGCTTGGTTTTGATGGTTCAAAATAATCTCCTTGTGAAATTTGTTTAACCAGTCTCTTGAAGTTACTGCCATCGAAAGGCATCGCTCCGTAGACAAGAGTGTACAGAAGTACTCCAAGAGACCAGCAATCGACTTCTGGACCTTGATAAGGTGTGCCTTTAACTATTTCCGGGGATGCGTAAAGGGGAGAACCACAAAAAGTATTTAGAAGTCGTTGATCGTCGAATACGTTTGATAAACCAAAATCTGCTATCTAAAAATATATATTTTTAATGATATTTTGTCTACTATTTATTTAAATCAGTTTTACCTTCGCGTTGTTATATTCGTCAAGTAATATATTTTCTAATTTGAGATCGCGATGGCATATTTTGTGTTTATGACAATAATAGGAAGCCGTTGCTATCTGTCTAAATATCCTTCTAGCTTCCTCTTCGTCAAGTACTTTACGCTCAGACAAATAGTCATATAATTCACCGCCAGCAGCATATTCCATGACTAGAACCATCTTTTCTCTATTTTCAAATACTGGAGAAAACAAACAAAGTATAGAAATAAAAATCAATTCCATTTTATATTCAAATAAAAATATGAAGACTTTTCCAACATCCCTCGTATATGAACCAAAAATTTAGTTCCGTTTTTTGTGAAAGCTATCAATTAAAATTTATGTCTCGTGTGTGTGGGCTATCTTAAAAAAAACATTTTTCATTTTGCTCTAATAGACCTAGCTACTTGGTATCAACCCACTGTTTTTTTTTTGGTTGGGTCAGTGAACTAAATTTATTTTTATAGTATTAAAATAGTCTGTATCTATGTATTCAATTTGCGATTTTGATATGACAATAGAGAATTTCAAAACTTATTCATTATAAAATCACTTTTAAGTCAATTTTAACTCACCTTCATATATATGTATGATGTTGGGATGCTGTACTGAAGACATAATTTGAATTTCTCTTCTAATTCTTACCAAGTCTGCTTCCGTTTCTATTTTAGATTTTTTTATAGTTTTAATAGCAACCTCTTGACCAGTCTCCTTATTTATACCTAGCTGCACTTTACCAAATGTTCCCTGGCCTAATTTCTTTATAATATCAAATCTAAAACAAATAAATTAACAAAAATATAAATCAACACATGTTTAAAAAAAACTACTTCATTTATATTGGGAACGTCAAATTTGTTATTTTAAATGAAAATTCCCCTTTTAGATAGTTGTTTTAATTGTAAAAGCAATTTTCGAAAACAACTTTGTATTTATCAAGTTTAAGGAATAAATACAATAAGAAAATATATCCACTATAATTGATAATAATAATGATAATACCTTTGTCTAAGTTTCTTTTTATGATTATGTTGTTTCACTGTCCCTGTGTTTTCAATTCCCCCCATTATGTTATTTATTCCTTCCCCTACAACCATCTTGAATCTGAAAAATAAATGTCACATGATATTCAAAACAAGAGTTATCAAACAATTGGAATTTTAGATTTCAGCTACTACTTCTACTAGATGAACATTATCGAATACAAGGAAATCCATGTCCATTCAGCCAGTATCTAAGACACAGATGATTAAATTCAGTGCTATATGCAAGTCAAAGCTTCCCTAATCAATTATGTTATACTTATAAAGAAGAAAGAGTCAAAAGGATGGGTTTGGTACACAAACTTCACACCCAGGGGCCTATCAGGGTGACTAGCAGACAGATCAGGTGGGCCTCTGATAGCGAGGGATATGGGTATATATTATGGGGTTCAATTGAAACAAAAACAAGACTAAGTGCACTATAACTTCAACTTGCATAAACACATGAAAGATATAAGTGAGTCATATACGGTTTAAAATGAAACTTAAAATGCACAAAGTAGGCTAAATGAACTTTTTTATTTAAAAAATCTGACGACATTATTGTGAAAAATGTTGGTCATTTTACTCAATTTTCAATGAATAGTATTTCCACAATACAGTCCAACTCCAATTTTGAGTCAGAAAATCTGCAGCTGGAATAGAGTTGAGTTCAATGAAGACTGTGACCCCCCTATTTCAATTTTATCGTTAGATAATCATAGACATATATGATAATGAGCGATTTTTGTGATGTTGCATTCCTACTGAATGTAAACTAGAATCTTAAACATCCTGAACACTATGAGTGTGGAAAAATAGAGTAGATTTAGAAGCCTGTTCTTTAAACTACAGCATGTAAGTATGTGACTGAAAAAAATAAACAAGCCACAATACACAATGCATTCTGTAAGTTCCACTAAACTTGTGAGTTGAAAATACCTATAAAAATTATTTTCGCAATACCTACCTACACAAAACTATTAAAGGTATAGGAATTGGTTCAAAATAAAAAAAGGTAGAGCGTTTCTTAAAAGCCAAAGTAAAAACAATGACATCATTTTATTTAAATACTGACAAATTTTTCTGAAGAACAATTTAACAATCTCTTTTCCGAGAAAGAATTTCTGTAAGGTTTCATTATCCTTTTGCCCACATAAATTACGTAGGCGAATCGCGAATAAAAATGTCATTTGCTTTTTCAAATCAAAATCCAGAAAATAGAAAAATTATTTTTAAAGAAACATCATGGAAATATTGCTTGCTAGATTTATTAAATGACAGTAGACTGTTTTAAAAAAAAAGCTAATATTCGAAGGTTTAAAATGTTGTAACCTAATTATAAATCCAATTTTTAAATATAGCCATTTGACATAACAATCATGTAAATATTCGTCATTCCTGTTAAGATAACTATATTACTGATAAACAAATATTGATAAATAGAGAAAATACAACTATTAATCTTTGTAAAATGAGAATTCAGACTCACCAGTTTATAAAAATTTAAAATCCACCCAAAAAATTTGCAGGCTTATTCTGGCACTATTTAGAAAAATTATGTCTAAACTAAAAATTTAAACACTTGGTCACTATCAGCACTATTATTTGGTTAACTTTACATACTTTAATTGTGCGACTTTCGAGTATTTTTTATTTCCGATAGCTTAAAGGCTTGTCGGATAATGTCCGAGCACCGCCATGTTTCTTCTCGGTTTAAAAATAGTCTAAAAGGAATGTGTCTGTGGCGTACTTCCATTTTTTTAATTTCACCGTTTGTTTGCTAGTATTCATTTTGGTTCTTTTTGAATTATTTACTTTGTAGAAGCCATTAAACTTTACAAAAAACAAAGCAATTTATTCAACATAAATATAAATAAACTTGTAGATTATAATTAGATATAATTTTTAATAAATTACTTTTTTCCATACAAAATTTAATCAAATGCTTGATTTAAAGTTTCCTTATCTTGGTTGTAATTGTATAATTTTAATCTTATCTAACAAATTAATTTTGGATTTTTTATTTCGAATTAAACCTGGCTGAAAATGTTAGATAATATAGGCACTACATATCGCGCCAAAAGGAAGAATTTTGAACTTAAAAAAGCAGAAGAAGAAAACTTCAGATTTTATTTACATTGTTCTAAATTTAAGATTATTTCAGTTTACTTATTATTTAAATGAAAACAACAGAAGGATAATGAGCTCTTACAGATATTTCTTAAATGTAGCTTACATGGGTAACTTGTTTCGGTACTGTTCTCTTATATCTGTGCTACATACTTAGAACATAACCTCATACTTTCATGTTTTAGAGGGTCTCAAAGACAATTAAATAGAAATTTCCCCAAACTTGATGATCCTTTAACTATCCAAGGTAGATTGGAGATGGGTCTAAAGTTACTTAACCCCACAAACGAACCTATAGTTATCATGTCTTCAAGGTAACTTAATTATTTCACTTTATTAGTCAACGTGTTACCTACCTACTTCATTAATTTATTTTCATACTCGTAAATAATTTAGGACTGACGCTGGTGTTAATGCTTTTGGTACTACATGTCACGTAGATTTAATTAGAAGAAATGAAACTGCCTTCAATCCCACCACAATAACATTGTCTTTAAACAAATATTTTAAAAAAGAGGAAGTTCCTATTCGAATATTAAAGACGTATAATGTTCCCAAAAATTTTCATTGTCGTCATAATGCATTATCTAGGACGTATCTCTATAGATTATTGATCTCTTCAGCTGATGCAAAAAATGTAGCTCCACATTTGAATTACATTCCTATCGAAGAATGGAATAGATGCTTATTTTTTTGGTAAGTACCTTTTCCAATTACTTGAAATACATTTTCCATCAAAATTACAATATTTAATAGTATACAGATTATTAGATTTATTCATTTCAGTACAAACACTTTTGATATTGAAAAAATGAAAGAAGGGGCCAAATTATTAGAGGGTTATCATGACTTCAGAAGTTTTATGGGTAAAGAGAGACAGCCAGGGTACAAATTAACTAGAAGAGTAGTAGAATATATTGCTATTAAAGAAAATGACAAACCAGGTTATAGTCCATACAGTTGGCCCCATTTTACTAAACCAGAAGACTATTTATATTTAGATATCTACATGAAATCAAGAGGCTTTTTATATAGACAAGTAAGGAAATTTTTAATTACAGTATTTTACATCTTTCATTTATATATTTTAATCCCTGTTTAGTTTACCCTGATTTATTATCCATTAATCCATTACCCGAACTTGTAAATTTTGTAACTATGTTATTTGTGGTCTGTAAAACCATTCTGCACAGAGCACTTTACCCAGTGCTGGTGAATTCTGTGGTGGTTGGTTGACAGTTGGCAACTTTGTCAAGTGACATACAGACAAACTTCCTCTAGAAAGTTCTCTTAATTTACGCAGTAAGAGCGTGGTAAAGTAATAATTTTGTATTCAATTTTTGGTTGTTTACAAAAGCATCAAGTTTCTTTTTTGAAGATCATCAGTATAAACAGACTCAAGTAAATATCTTTCAATATTTTTTAGTAGTGGGAATGTATTTTTTATCTATTTTTCGTTGAAAATCCATTTGACACGTTGCTTAACCTCTAAAGTGGCCGGCGGTGGGCTTGGAGGGAAACATTTCAAAATGGCTTCAAGTAAAACCGTTGGCAAGGTACGATATTGTTTAGTACAAATAGTTTTTTTTCTATACAGGTTCGAAGGACTGTAGCTGCGTTGATTGCTTTAGCACAAGGTAAAATTGAAATTAGGGATATAAAGTTGATGCTAGAGGTGCCGTCTCGGTATTCTTGGTGTCCTCAAATTAAGACTTTGCCAGCTTACGGTCTGTATCTTTGTGAAGTTGAGTACCGGAAGGACGACCTGGACACATTTAGAACTGAGCTGCGTAAATAGATTTTAGTTTTAGGATGGTAGGATCTAGGGTTTATGTAGGTGGGCTGCCCTATGGTACTGCGGAACGGGACCTGGAGCGCTTCTTTCGAGGATATGGGCGCATGAAGGATGTTCTCATTAAAAACGGGTATGGCTTTGTTGAATTTGACGATTATAGAGATGCTGATGATGCTGTATATGAATTAAATGGTAAAAAACTTTTAGGGGAGCGAGTGACGGTTGAGAGGGCCAGAGGTACACCCCGAGGTCGAGATCAGTGGTCATCAGGTGGCAGCAGCAGCCGAAGCAGCAGAAATAATGATGACCACCGCTCCTCCTATAGTGACAAGTATGGACCCCCAACCCGCACCAACTACAGGTTGATTGTGGAAAACCTCTCCTCCCGCATCAGTTGGCAAGATCTCAAAGATTACATGCGCCAGGCTGGGGAAGTCACATATGCAGATGCACACAAACAGCACCGCAATGAGGGTGTCGTTGAGTTTGCTTCATATTCTGATATGAAAAATGCTATTGAAAAGCTAGATGATACAGAACTGAATGGTAGAAAACTTCGTTTAGTTGAAGACCGAAAGACCAAGGGCAGCAGACGTTCTACTTCTTATAGTAGTCGTAGCAGATCCCGTAGCCGCTCAGCTAAGCGTTCGAGGTCGCGTAGTCGCAGCTCTCGTTCCAAATCCAAGAGTAAGTCAAGGTCTAGATCGCGCTCAGCCAGTGCTAAAGCAGACCGAGAAAAGTCCAAATCTAGGTCTCGTTCAAGGTCCAATTCTCGCAAGAAGTCAGATCGTTCAAGGTCAAATTCTAGAAAGAAGTCCGCCGATCGTGACCATTCCCGCTCTAGATCCCACTCCAGGACACCAGACAAGCGATCCCAGTCCCGTGAAGCTTCCAAAGAGAGATCAGTTAGCAAGGAAAGAAGCAAATCCAGAAGTCGATCCAGATCACCAAATTAATATTGCTAAATATTCAAACTGCTACCTGGTTAGTGTTTGCAATTTTATGAATAGAATAAAAACAAATTTTTAATTATGTAAGCTCTATATACTAAGTTCTTTAAATAGTAAAACTAGGTTAAATTACAGAACGACTCATTATTTGAATAATTGGAATGTAGAATAGTTGTACAGGGTGGTATCACAATTGAAGCTCTGAAGTAAACGTAAAGTCTATACTGAATTTTAGTAATCGATGTTCAAAACGTATGACACTGTTTTTATTAACATTATACTTGTGTCGGATTTTGTAAAAAGTTTCCCGATATCTTCTTCATCTTCAGTTTTATTCTGTGAATAAATATTTTGGATAATATTTGAATTTTATTAGTAAACGTCTGACATTTTAGTAACTTTCAATATCAAAATTTGAATTTCCCGATACTATTTTTTTTTTGTTTGCTGCATTTTAGTTTTTTTAAATCTATGTTGTTTCAAATACTAAATGATTTTTTGGTATTTAAATTTCAAAATGGTAGATATTGTTAAGATTGATTTTATGTAAAGGATATTTAGATAAATATATGTTTAATAGGAGCACAAGTCATTAATTTTTCTGGATAAATGATCAGAAAACTGGTCATAGCAAACAACGAGTTAACTTTACTTTCGTGTAATTCCTATCATTGATTGCAATGGTAGGCATTACCACAATCGTTATCTTATAATTGTACTGGTGATCACATTATAATTCTCTGGACATTATACAGCGTGTCCACGGATGGAGTATCCCATAGGTGAAAAACGAGTTATAAACCGCAAGTGGAAGTAGGTGTACACCGCAGTGGAAGTATGTGGATGTTTGGTAGAAGTTTTATACAGAATTTGGACAAAATGCGGTGAAAATAACGAATTTTAAATTATTGAATAGGTTATTATACAGGGTGTTATAAATTGAAAGAGCGTGTCGAAAATGCAAAAATTGGCGTAAAATTTCCTGTCGACATGGGTCATTGGAGCTTTAGTTTTCGAGATACAGGGTGTTGAAGTTAACTTTACAACACGTAAAATATAATAAAAATCAATGCTACTAAGTGTTTTCAGAAATTATAAATATATGTGTTCGTTATGGAAATGTGTTGCATTACAAAAAGGTTGCATGAGTTCTTACATCGTCAACTAGCTTGAAAACAGTATGTGGATGTTTGGTGGAAGTTGGTGTACAAAATTTTTGCTGCAGTTTACCCCTCTGAAGATTTTTTAAATATTAATTTAGTGAAAAATGTTATTCTTGATAAAAAGTTTTGCTTGTTCTGAAACCCCATAAAATTCAAGTTTTTCAAAACCCGTCTCATTTTATGGACAGTTTTATGAAAACCTGGAGTCTGACTTTTCGACATTTCTTCACATTGGCTAATATCTCGGAACCTTAAGGTTTGCAAGGTTCTAGCGTAGCCTCAATCAACGGTTCTAGTCTACGCCATTCGATTCAGAATTGAATTTTCTATAAAAAGAAGAATTTTCCACATCGAAAAACCTTAGATATGGATTTTAGAATTTTCAGGTTTTGAAAAAATTTTTCGCACAGAAACATAGTAATTCGCAAAGACTCGTAATTTTCAAAATTTCTCTTTTTATTGAAAATTCAATTCTGAATCGAATGACGTAAACTAGAACCTTGCAAATCTTAGGGTTCTCGAGATATTAGCCAATATGTGAAGAAATGTCAAAAAGTCAGACTCCTGGTTTTCATAAAACAAACTGGCCATAAAATGAGACGGGTTTTGGAAAACTTGAATTTTATTTCATTTTATGGGGTTTCAAAACAAGCAAAACTTTTTATCAAGAATAACATTTTTCTTTAAATTAATATTTCGTGGACACGCTGTATAAGGGAAGTAAGTATAAATTTCTTTCTTTTCTGTTTTATCTTATTGAAAATCTTCTATACTTCCTGGTTTGATTTATTTGTATGGAATTTAAATTTTTTGGTTCGAACATTGTAGCATTGACAACCAATATCAAATTTCATATTTGGTTGAAGATTATATATGAGAAAATTTTAATCTTGTGTATAGAAACTGAATCGTAAAAAAATGAAATTTATTTGATAGCGTTAGAAATAAAAGTTGAAACTTATGACCTGATAGGTCAAGGCTAAACAGTTTTAAGAGATAAAATTTGAATTAGATCGTGGAATTGAAAAATCTGAAATTATTACACTGGCAAAATGGATTAATTTTATATTTACTGACTGATTTAAACGAATTTACAAAGAATGCTGTAGATAAATTATATAATAGAAAATTGTTCATATTTTGGAAATAAATGAGTACATTTTTTAATTGGAAATATTTTTTTTGTTTTTCGGGCGATTTATTTTCTTTTTGCAGGGCTAATAACCTAACATGTCCTCAACAAGACTTTGAATTTGGAAGCAAAAATAATGTACAGGGTCGGACTTATAAAAAAAATTATATGACAGTGCATTTGAGCTCGTTGCAAATGGAAACTGTCAGCTAAAATTGTACTAATATGCTTTTTCGGTAGATAAACTATCCAGAACACTTCAGTAAAAAGGAAATTTTCCAAAATTACCTGATTCGCGAAATACCATTTTTTTATTAAATAACATTTTAACAAATAACACAATTATGAAAACAGTTTCGTAACTTTGAAACTTAGAGAAAAATATTATGAATGTGGCCACCATTATTGCTTACCATTTCTTGAAGTCGTCTGCGCCATAAATTGATAGCCCCATTTATTGCACCCTGTTCAAAATTGTTCCAAACAAACTGCATTCCTTCTTTTGAGCTGATCGATTGATTCAAATTGTTGTCCCTCATACAAATTTTGTTCGAAAATTCCCCAAATTGAATAATCAACAGGATTTAATTCTGGGCTGTTAGGTGGCCTCATTCATACTATTTTTCTCTAAGTTTCAAAGTTACTAAACTGTTTTCATAAATGTGTTATTTGTTAAAAATGTTATTTAATGAAAAAATGGTATTTCGCGTATCCGGTAATTTCGGAAAATTTCCTTTTCACTGAAGTGTTCTGGATAGTTTATCTACCGAAAAAGCATATTAGTATAATTTTAGCTGAGACAGTTTTCATTTGCAACGAGCTCAAATGCATTGATATATAATTTTTTTTATAAGTCCGACCCTGTATATTATTTTTGCTTCCAAATTTACAGCCATGTTAGGTTATTAGCCCTGCAAAAAGAAAATAAATCGCCCTTTCTGAGATGTGGGAATGTCAAAACGTCGTTGGATACTGTACAGTAGATTCTATTTTTCATCCTAAACGCATGTTTGGAATTGAACATTCTTAAAACTAAGAAATCACAAGTGGGAAAAGTCACTTTTGCACGAGTAATGTACAGTATTTTGCGCACGACCACGTGATAATTTCACCAAATAATTAGTAATCAACATCAATATAGTTTGTTTCATTATTTCAAAAAGTTATTATTAGTAGGTAACAAAAATTCAAGTAGCTATAGGTAGGTACGTTAATATTTTTTTTTTTCAAATTTTGTAGGGGTATTATACAAATATTTGATTATTTTTCAAACAACTCGGACATTTTCAAGTCTTAAGAAAAACCGTAAGTAAAATTTTGTCTCCATTTTCAATTTACATCGCTCTGATGACATAAAAACTTGGGAATATTTCAAAATCATCTCTTACGAAGAATATAAAGGTAGGTTATCATTGATCTAAATAATATTAATAGATCAAGCAGCGTTTTGGTGTGAACCCCATTTTAGTTGCACTGAAATCTTGCCTTTGACATTAGGTATGTTGGCAGCTTCAACTGAAGATATATATTGGCTTTCGTTCATTTGTTTACAACAAATTATTCGTTACGTCAATAATATATTGAACGAAAGTCAAAAACTTTTCATCTAAATTAAGACGAAAAGTAAAAAAAAATGGGAAAAGGTAAGAAAGGAGGAAAAAGTGGAGGTGGAAGTGCTACAACAGCGGCCGTTACAGAAGTGAGTTTTTTAAGATTAAAATCTAAAATATCTTGTTTTGACAAACTTTAAAATCAATAAATGTACCTATGTCGAGAACAATAATACCTATCTTTGATTGCATAAGTAAATTGATCTTCTTATCTAATCTAAGATTGTATTCTGAATCTCTAATTAGTAATTTCATACAACCCTATAAGGTGACACTTGTCAATACGAGGGCAGTTCGATAAGACATGAACAAATAACATTATTTCAGAAAAAAGCAGCCGCAACTCCAAAAGTAGAAGAAAAAGCTGCTGCGAAAGATAACAGTAGTTCCACGCAAAAAGTTGGCGGGGGGAAAAAAGGTAAGCAGAAAATTTGGAATTTTGGGGGGTGACATCAGTTTTGCGCTAATAAGATTATTTCACATACAAGAGGTAAACTCCGATTACGTATGGAATCGGAAGAATTTTGCACAAATTGGTACAAAAATTTAAACTAATTTTAAATATTTTTTTTAGGAGGAAAGAAATGATTTCCTACAGATGTACAGATTTTAAATACTAGCATTTTATATCCGAATTTGTAATAATTATGAATAAACTAAACCAATTTTGAACAGTCTGCACCATTTTATTATCTGATTTCTTCAGAAGGTATTTTCCGGTACTAGGGGGTGGGTAATTTATGATGAATAACCCTGTAGATGAGGCGGCGGAAATGAAGTGGCCTACACTCATGAAAAACATAAATCCGGCACTGTAGTGGCGACTATGATCTTGAAAACGCGAATTCACGAATCTTCGTTCTTGACTGTCGAAAAAATGGTGCTGATTAATAAAACATCCACAGCTGGTCGCCATATTTTCAAAAGTTGCACAGAATTCGTAAAAAATGACAATCTTTAATGCTCTGAGAGATCTCGAGTTCCAGGTGCCCGGCCGTCTAGTTATTTAACAAAAAGACACAGATTATAAAGAGAACAGATACGAATCCCGGTGAAACATCAAACGATTTTCAGCTCCGTCGTCAATGACCCGAACGGAGTCGACATAAGACGATGGGTATGTCCACTCATCTCTCTTTTTTTACTGTCAAGCTTTCGTATCTGTTCTCTTTATAATCTGTGAAAAAGATATAAACAACCAACAAATACTAAATTTATCATTTATTTAAATAAAATCGACGCAGTTTACTTAACATACAATTAAACACTATATTCCATAAATTAATATATTACAAGTTGCAGTTTCCAACATAAAGAAGATATTAAAAAAATAACAGTTTAGAAAAAAAATTGCTCGAACAATCACATTTATAAAGACATTTTTGACGATGGTTTGTCAAATGTTCTAAATAAATTAATATATAAATGTTATTATTCTGGTTTTATTTAAACTCTGAGCCAGTACATTTGCGATCTAATAACGTTGTAGTCGGGCAATTGTTCGACTGGTCCTACACCGGCAACCGCAGGGCATCTGTCATAAATGTATTTGTAGCAAACGTCCTTGACATTTTGGGCTGTTATACTGTTGATACGATGAGCTAATTCGTGAGGAGGAAGTCTCCTACCATAGCAGAGCAATTGACGACCTGTAACATCCATTTTAACAACTTTGTGAGACATCAACTGTGTAATAAGCAATGTAATAGACAGTTAAAATGTATGAAATAGCAATTTTATATAAGCCTTAAAAGAAAAGCTTACCAATATCTTCACAAACTGCGCTGGTCGTATCTAGTTGTAGAAGAGTGTTGGCAGTTAATAGAGCTTTAGCTCGATCAACTTCATTTTCAGTTACCGAAGTACACAATCTCATGAATTCCTGTTGGATATTGAAAACCATATCCTCTATTTTCAGAGGATCTGACACAAAGTATACACCCCATAATCCAGTATCCTAAATACAAATTCTTTCGTAGTACATGTAAACTAGTAGACAAATGAAACACTCACCTTGTAGCAGGTATTGAAACTTTGGTAGGAATGGCATAAATCACCTTCACCGCTGGCTCTAGCTAAATTGGTAGCATTTTGTTTGGCAGACGCTTGAGACCTGTCCCAAGCTCCGAGCAAAGTTGAGGCTACCATTAATGTTAAAGTATCTGGGTCAGTCCAACCAGCTCCTTCGACAGCAATAGCAATATGAGCCAATGGTAAAGAGTCGTCTCGAACGCGGATTTCGGAGCCGGTAAACCGACACGGAGCAATTACTGGAATCTTGCCTGGATAACTGTTATCTAGAAAAAAAATTATTCATTTTTCAACAATATTTTATAATCTACAGGTACTTACTTAAAGAACCAAAACTAGTATCGGCAAGTTGTACAAGGTCTTGGTGACTAATTCCCCCTGCTCCAGCAACAACAATTCTGCTTGCTTTGTAGTGATTGTCCAAGTAACTCCTTAGGTCAGTTGCATTGATTGTTCTTATGTTCGCAGTAGGACCTAAGTAAAATACAATTAGAAAACATTGTGTTAATTATTTTAGATAGTATTTACCTAAAATTGTATTCGCCAGAGGCGTGCCTTGATAAGCAGTGGCATGTAAATGATCAAATACAACCTCTTGCAAATTTGATTCGACTTCTTGCATTTCTCTAAGAATTACACCTCTTTCTCGTTCAATTTCAGATTCTCCTAGCTTGGCATTCTGAATTATATCTGCCAAAATTTCAATGGCTTTTGGTACATCTTTGCTCAAACATTTAGAGTAGTAAACAGTCTGCTCTCTGCTGGTGTATGCATTTAATTGAGCGCCTAAATCTTCAATTTCAATTTCTAACTGACTTTGGCTTCTTTTACTTGTACCCTATTAACAAGGAAAGTTTTCAAATGCAAATATTTAGGTGTATATATAA
This sequence comes from Galerucella calmariensis, assembly GCA_910591675.1. Lineage (NCBI taxonomy): Eukaryota > Metazoa > Arthropoda > Insecta > Coleoptera > Chrysomelidae > Galerucella > Galerucella calmariensis. The sequence goes on from CAJUYG010000117.1 coordinate 254,924, forward strand.
TAAAACTTACCTTGAATGCCATATGTTCCATAAAATGGGCAACACCATTGTTTTTATCATCTTCGTATCTACTTCCTGCATCTATCCAGACACCTACAGTAGCTGTTTGAGATCCCCAATCTTCTGTGGCCACTCTTATTCCTGAAAAAATTATGCAATAGTAACGGAATTAAAAAGCAGCGGAATGAGATGCTTTAATTGAAAAATATAATAATTACAGGTACTTCAAACTTTGATGATACTTGTGACATAACACAATTAAATTTTTTGAAACATTCCTTACCATTTGGTAACGTACTAACTTTGGTAGGTGGAACGTTAAGAACAACAGTTTGTGATTCTGGTTGACTGGCAGCTCCTCTGATTATATTTTTGCTATAGGCCTGAAAAGGTGTAATTTGAATTGTAAAATGTGGTTACGTAATAATGGGATTTTAGCGTTCAAATATCAATTTGGATATTTTTGATTATTGTTAATGATAAATGCAAATAGCCATATTTACTTACTTTCAGTGCATTTTCATATTTGGGTAATTTTGCAAAAGATCGAGAAAACTTTAGGATAGATGCCATTTTGACAGCTATAGAGTGAATGTCATCAGGTCTACCACAGCAAAGATCCAAATTGTCATAGCAGGTGGTTGGTTTTAGGCATACTTTAGTTTTTTTTTATTAACCAAAGTGATTAATTAAAAAATTGTATTGGAGTTAATTATATTGTAAAATATATAAATTTTGTGGTTCCCAGGAAAGGACTAGGACTAGTCTCCAGGCTGTGATGATCAATGAGAAAAAATACACCTACAATTTTTTTTGTCTATGGTGGTGATCGGAATATTAAAAAAAAAGAAGATTATTTAACCTCAAATGATGCGTATGATTAATTAAATAAAAACAAAGATTGTTGATAATAATATATTATTATAATTTTTGTAACAAGATTTCTGATAATGGATAAAAATAAGCCCCAAACATACATTCTAAGCTTAGATGATTTTGGACAAAAAATTTGTACATCCCAAACAGAGCCAGATAAAAAGTAAGTTATATTTATATATAGAAACTGCAATTGATAATTCTTAATTTTTGTAGATATATATTAGACGATGAAGGCAATATGTCGGAATATTATCCAGAAACAGCTATATGCGCCGTTAAATTAGATACCCACTTAAATATCAGCGAGGACGACAGTAATGATACTACCAGCAAGGGTGAAGTTGAAAATATCAACACACTAGAAGATCCCACTCAACTGGGTAATAAAGTTCAATTCAAATTTTAAATCTGTTCTCTATTTTGTTGTTTTTAGGAATAATGAATTCTTTGGATGGGGTTACAGAGTTTGAAGAAAACCTTATGAACGAATTAGATTCAGATTTCATGAGCATGGTACCAAATCCTCAATCACAATACATTATGCAACATATGGACATAAGAGAACCTCTAACAAAACTACGAAAACTTATAGAAAACAGATTAGGAGTAGGACTACAAGGTTACGTCTTTGCCTTACAAGGAGTACAGATTGTAAGCATTAAATATTTTAATATCAAATAGTGTTTTATTGTATGAAAACTTTTTTGTAGCTGGAAGATGATAAAAATTTAGTTGAGCAGTGTGTTCAAGGCGAAGGATTAGTTCAAGTTAATGTTCAGGTGCAGACAAACCTCAAAAGAATTAACATTATCGATGTATTGAAACCCGCTGAGGATTACGTTCATATAGGTATGTTCAGAGGCAGTATTTATTAATTTCCCAGCCTTTGTTTTTTATTATAGAAGATGCTGACATAGAAGAAACTTCCCCAAAACCAGATCCTGAATTGGTTAAAACTACAGAAGCATCTAGCAAACCGAAGAATATAGTTCAGTGGCAAGTTGATGCAAATTATAAAAAGGAACAAGAGAGATTGAAAATTCCATCTGATCCAAAAGAATGGTAACAGTATTATCATTAAGTTGTCACAGGGACTAAATAATAATTATTCTAGGACCACCCTCCATGTAAGACATTGGGTACAGTGGGCAGTGCGTCAGTTCAATTTAACTAATATAAAATTGAATAACTGGTTGATGGATGGTAAAGAATTGGATGCATTAACTATACAGGATTTTCAGAAAATTGTTCCTAGCGATCCAGGAGACGTTTTTTGGACACATCTGGAGTTATTGAGAAAAATGAAGGTCGTAGGTGAGTGTTAGCTATTATTGTGTGTCTTATTTTAACCCTGTTGTTGAATAAATCATAAATAGGTACCTTGAATTTTTATAGCAACGAAAAAAGAAGAACCCCCGAAGAGAATCATACCAAAAATTGTCAAAGTTAACAAGGTAATGTTGTCTGTTAAGCTGCTCCGTATTAACTTGTGATGTTTTTTTTTTTTAAATAATTTCAGGGAACAAAAAAAGATTTGAAAATAATGAACTATTCTACTAATGTACGATATTTTGATCCAGCCACATACTCAGCAGGTAATAATAAAAGTGGAAATAACGGTCAAATTCAATTGTGGCAATTTCTTTTGGAACTTCTAACGACTAGAGAGTACAGATCTGTCATCCAGTGGATAGGTGAGTGTTATCGATATAGTTTTATTTTATTGTTATAAAAATATTATTTAAATAACAAAAAAGCTTTTTACTACATATAGAATATATTTTTGTTTTAGGTAAAGATGGAGAATTTCGTTTGAATCACCCTGAAGTGGTGGCACATTTATGGGGAGAAAGGAAAAATAAACCTTTGATGAATTACGAGAAACTTTCGAGGGCGTTGAGATACTATTACGACGGCGATATGATTTCGAAAGTTCACGGCAAAAGATTTGTGTATAAATTCGTATGCGATTTGAAGCAACTTTTAGGTTATAGCGCAGTGGAACTGGCGAATTTAGTGAAACACGGTAATCCGAATGAATTTTAATTTGAAGAATAGATTGGAAATTGGAGTTTTGAAATTTAGTGGAATACGAGATCAATTTTCGATATTTTTTTCAGAATTTCTATACTGTGATAATTGTTTTTTACCCTTAAAATATATGTAGGTTGAATGGAGTTGAATTTTTCTTTCGAGTAATTTTTCCTTCTTTTATTTAAGAAAATAAGTTAACCGCTTGCAACACTGTAGTCATCATCTGAAGATACTTCATCAGAATCGTTTGTCAGCGAATTTTGGATATAGAATACGGAAGACTATTATATTCATAGGCGTGCGCAGACTTTTTTAATAGGGGGGGCCAAATATCAAATCGGAATCTTTTGATAAAAAAACAAAGAGCCGGGCCCGCTGAAACATTGCTTTTGCATAGTGCTGCCCTTCAATTTCTCGCAATCCTTTTTGAGAATAAAAAACTGCTTCTTCGTATCTTTGAAAAAACGTTAAAATTCAAAAATTATAAAATGTTTTTAATAGATTGATATTTTGAGGAATTGAGGTGGGCCATGGCCCACCCTGCCCCCCCTGTAGGCACGCCTATGATTATATTATCAACCTTCTTGTAAAATTTGAACGCGAGACATCGCTATATGGCATCACAGTGAGAAAAAGAATGTTGTAATTTTTTTGAAAATTCTTATTTTTCAATTTTCCGATCCTCGTATCGTTTGTCAGCGAATTTTGGATATAGAATACGGAAGACT
>CAJUYG010000117.1:258996-274956 GCA_910591675.1 Galerucella calmariensis
TTTTGAAAATTCTTATTTTTCAATTTTTCCGACCCTCGTATCGTTTGCCAGCGAAATTTGAATATGGAATACGGAAAACTATTACATTATCAAACTTTGTGCAAAATTTAAACGCGAGACATCGATATATGGCATCGCAGTAAGAAAAAGAATGTTGAAACTTTTTTAAAAATTCTCAATTTCCAATTTCTCCTACCCGATGTGGAGCTAGCTTCTCACTAATGGTCCTTCTGCGAATATATTTGAGTTTATATTTCCGTTTCGTAATAGGGCATGTCCACGACAATTGACATTGACAATACTTTGGTGGTAAAACAATAAACAATAGACATGATGAAAAATTATCAAACAACAAACAACTATTAACCCATATTATATATTATTAAATATGCAAGCTCAACAATTAAAATAACTTTAATAGTACACTGAAGCAAAATCAACTAAAATAAAACACGATCTACCATTATAAATCAGCATAACCTCACTATTAAGTACCACGTGTTCTGAACGCTTTGTTTATTGTTTTACCACCCAAGTCTTGTCAAAATAGTTTGTGACGTCACGTGGACATGCCCTATTTTACCGGTTTTGTTTTTCAAATACAACTAGATTTTTCAGTTTGATTCTGTCAACCGAAGCGGTCAACCGTAATCACGGTCCACGGTTAGTTACCTTTAGATCATGGCCTCATTTATTTTCAAATTTGACAGGAATTACATTCGTTTACCGCTTTCGGCATAGCCTGCAGCCAATGATGATTCGAATTCTTGATTTGCCTTGATCTCTCAGTGGAAAAGTCTGAACCATAGAGATACTCCGCTAGTAACTGTTTGTGGAGTGACTGAGGTCTCTTAAAATGCTCCTAGTTCATAAACAAGGTATATAATGCGTATTTGTCACTACTCGTTTACTGTCAGTGCCAATTTGAAACATTTGTCATTCAGTTTTTGCTGTTTAAAATCCAATAAATGCAATATATAAAATTTCTCAAATTACTTCTCCAAAGATCGAAGCTATTGTTCCAACCGTTAAAAAATTCCAGAGTTTCCCACACAATGGATAAATCTGTACGATACATTCGCAGCCGGTTAATTTCAGATAAGTTTCGAATGTATGTACGAAAATTTTATAGCCAAACTTCGATTGTGCCGACGATTCCACAGAACTCTTCACATTTCCCATGTAATTTCGAATTGAATCATCAAGAAAAAGACCCTTCTTCAACCCAATCGATAGAAAAGGAAGTTTATTCCAGCTTGGACGAAGTGAATATTTGGCCGAAAACTATTTCTGATAACGAATCAACTTCAAAGCAAAAACGAATCAAACAAAATATCATCGAAATAGATCCAGTTATAAAAGATACAGTAAATCGTCTCCCGATTACCGGTGAATTTAAGGACCCTTTAATATCATGGGATCGACAATTTCCTTGGCAAAATTTTAATATTAAAACTGCCAAAGCGTCAAAATTTCAGCCTCTAAAATCTGTCTATAATTTATCTTTAGAAATGATGGTGAATAAAAAAATACAATGCACAAAAGACGCTTCTTTATCACAGCCGAAAGACAACAATACATATGTTACTATTCCAGAGTCTGGAGATTCAAAAATTTTAAAAATAGAAAAATCCCACTTACCTCAATTTGAATATGGATCCAGAACTCCAAGTTGTGTAACAAATTCTTTAAAAAAGGGAAGGTTATTTTCTACATCGGAATCGTTGTGGTACTTTCAAAAAAAGTTCAAATAGATCAAAATATATTTAATTACATTAAAAATATGTTTTTTGTGTAGTTTTTTTTTGGAATATTTCAACACCTGTATCTCGTTAACCCTCATTTGAAAAACCAGGAGGAGTGATTTGAATTTAAGTTGGCAATTCTGTAGACCTCTGATTGGTCAGATTCCGCTCAGTTTCACACAACACTTTTTAATATTAACCTGATTATTTTTTTCACTTATCAAAATCTGACATTTTGGTGGTTTTGACCAATAGCAATACATTATTCTAGCCAATCATTCGGTATTATACTGATAATTCTGCTTCCTCATGGATAATACCTTGTTTACATTGAAACGTCAAAATTTTATTTTGATTTTGTCATTATTGACATATAATCCTGGGCTGCAATAACAGAGCACAACAAAACGAGGTACTGTACAGGAAATTGATAACAAACATGAAGGGACCAATAAGTATAAATGACATACTACAACAACCCACATCCAAAGTAGCTAGAATAGTAATAAATCATTTAGTAGCAAATAACATTAGTATTTAGATGCATGCTAACGCACAAAACCCTAGCTTATAGAACCTGCATAGCGGAAACACAACTTACACAACCAATTAAAATATCAACACATCAATATACATATAAATGTTAAACAGAATCACACCTAACAATCCATTAAACCTGGCGCAAACCATTGTGAAATGTTCTGGATACGCCACAGAACGAGAAGAGTCTTGACCTTTGTTAAACCCTAATCCTTCTCAATAAAAATCAATTTGAAGAGAATGGGCTAGTACCCAGACGCACTGCAAGGTGCACTCGCGCGAACCCGATAAAATATTACCACGCTCCATACCGCGATCTAGAAATGTGTACATTGGAAATGTCAAAGTATATTTATGAACGCTGGAAAAGTAGTACCTATCAAAAACTTCATTTATGAACGATGGTTGTCAAAAAAGTGTGAGAAATGTGTACTCTGTAACGTTTATGAACGCACTCCTGGTTATTAAATGAGGAGCGGGTAAATATACAACACGGCTCTTTCAACTGCGCTTGACTCAAGACTTTGCCAAATTTAGTAGTAATATAACAATATTGGAATAAATATGTAAATATCAGAAATATAAAACTAAAAAAAAACCCACACCTAACCGGGTTTCGAACCTACGACCTCTAAGTTGTAAGCTCAATACCCTACCAACTGCGCTAATCAGCTCACATTCAGTCACATCGAATAGAAGGTTGAAGGCTGCTTGGACGCATGCGCACCTCAACTACTAAATTTGACGTGGTGGGTAGAATGTAGTTTTCACATCTTGAGCAAGTCTTGAGTCATGCGCAGTTGAAAGAGCCGTGTTGTATGTTTACCAGCTCCTATTAAATGGACTATAAACCACGAGAGCTATTTTGTGGTATATTCCGTTCACGTGAAGTTTAAAGCCAATTTTAAAATAATAGGCACGTTCTTTCATTCACCGGTAGATCCACCAATCGACCAACTGCGTTTTTATATTCATTGGTGGATTGTAGATTGAAGAAATGACGCGTTCATTTATTACTGTTGCATCAACCAAAATTGCAAACCACTCCACCGTTGTATCGAGGTGGTGGATAAATTTGATGGTTTACAAAATGACAGCTTAACCTCAAAAAAATAACGATTATTTGGAGCGGTCAAAGAAATGGACGAATAAATAGAAATACATTTAAAGTGTGGTAACAAGGTATTAACATCGTCAGAAATTGAAAACATTTCAAGTGGAACTATCAGATGAACTAATACTCCGAGATCTACAGGCTAAAATAACTACAACACTTTTCAAAGTATCTTCATTCTTTTCGTAAATTTTTGTTATTAACAACAATCAACTTAAAGTATTTTTTCGTGAGATACCGTTGATGTGAAGTCGGTTACAGAGCGGTTATACCCCCACCAAAGAAATTTTAAAGGTTGTTATCGTTCAGATGATTTAAACAACTGCGTTTTTTTATGTACCACTGATGACTCTTAACATGTCGTTGCAGCGGAGACAGACGTCATTCAACAAATGGTAAATAAATGATGTAAAAAAACTTGCATATGGCGCTGGTTTTGACAAGTTCACGCATATGACTGCAGCTTCATGTGGGAGTGGGAGTCTAGAGCGTTGTCGATCGAATATTAGCAACACCCAGTATACAAGTATACAATCAAAAGTACCTTGATTTCATTGACATTAGGAAACGTATAAAAATTATTTATTTTTCCAAAAAAAAACAATTCATTGTGTCAGTTTGTCAAGTCGCACATCATATATAATCATACTTCAAAATTAAAGTACAAATGTATCATAATGTATAAATTTTTATCACGCTCTGTAACAAAACCTCATAGTGGCACCCTCAACTTTACCAACATTTGTAGAAAAGTGTCCAAGACTCACAATAAATCATGTTCGATACTCAAGCGATCGGTGTCAGACTCCAGCATCAAATCAGAAATTGCATATGACGAGATACCGGAAGAAGCCAACAGTGAACAGAAAACAGAAGAGCTAACAGGTAAATTTTGAAGCAAAATGTTTCTTTTTAAAGTTGATTAAACACACGAAGATTGATCCCCAAGATGTTACAGATGCTTATAGGGCAAGTCCACGTGACGTCACAAACTATTTTGACAATAATCTGGTGGTAAAACAATAAACAAAGCGTTAAGAACACGTGGTACTTAATAGTGAGGTTATGCTGATTTATAATGATAGATCGTGTTTGAGTTTAGTTGGTTTTGCTTCAGTGTACTTTTAAAGTTAATTTAATTGTTGAGCTTGCATATTTAATAATATGTAATATAGGTTAATAGTGGTTTGTTGTTTGATAATTATTGATCGTGTTTATTGTTTTACCACCAAGGTGTTGTCATTATTGTACGATTTTTTTTTCTGGTATGGGCTAAAATACTCAAAATAATGTAATTGATCATAAAACTGGATGCTCTTGATTACTACAAATACCGTGTGTTACTGAAAATTTTATAGACATGTAAAAAGTTCAAAACCACAATTGACAATCTTTTGAGCCACCATTAACTTGTTTTAGATTCACGTTCTTCTTCGGTACTAACAGAAAAGTACCATATATTAAAAAAATCTCTATTTACTGAAAGACTGAGAGATTTAACTCAAATAAGAAAATTTCGCACTTCCTCAGCCACATATTTTTTCACGTCTGGAATCTATCAGAGCAAAAAATCTTCCAAAAGTGGATATCCAAATTTTAGAGTGGCTGAAACTTACAAAAAGGTAGGTATATATTTGGCCTGATTCTATAAGAAAGTGGTTAAAAGAGTGATTAGCGTATTAACGTGGTTAGGGATAAAATCACTCGTCTAGTCACGCCATCCATGTTTCGGATTCTATAAAACCAAAATCAACCACGGTTATTAAACTTCGTACGCTCAATCACCGTGATATAAGGTACATTTACATTCAATTACGCGCGTGCTTAAGTTTGAAATTTGCTCGCTTGACATATGACGTTTCCAAATGTGGAATTTTTTAATATGCCACCATCACTCTGTGCTCCATGCCTCTATAAGACCCAATATTAACAAAGATTATATTTTGCATCACATATTGCTAATAGTATGCTAAATATTGCTAAATAAATGTCTCGTACCCAAAACCTTCTTTTTTGCGAATTTTCTTTCTCACACAATTTTTGGGCGGTTTTTTATGTAACGTTATTACGATAGAGCATAATACTAAACTTTTAATCTTATTCTCGTCCATTATTTTTATTTTTTTAAGGTATCCAACTCACGAAAAACTACGGCAAGACAAATAACATAATCGAAAAATTTAGAACCAATGTAAATGATCATTATGTGAAATGTCAATTAAGCAAGAGATTAACCACGCGCGTAATTGAATGTAAATGTACCTTTAAGTAGTTTGAATGTATCGTGCGAAGTTAGCCGATTCTGGCGTTTTTGACAAAACTTGCGCTGAAATGCATCAACATCAAATTGTCGTTATGCGGGCACATGCTCTCAGACTCCCAATACTGACTGTTGTTTTTATCAAAACTACACTAGCTTTTAGGTAGGTAATTATTTTCAACAGGAACACTGTTTAGTTTGTGAAATTTTTATTAATGTATTTTTTTTGTTTGCTTTCTGTTTAACAATTTGTTGTTTGCTCAATAAACTAAATAATTTATTTTATTCCATTCCTAGGTCGTTGTCATCATCATCATCTTTGTCGTCCTCATCATATACTTTTCACTCACTATAATCACTTTGACAATGACAAGAAAGAGTGATTATAGCACAACCACCAGAGAAGCCTGGTGGTTAAGGCTAACCACATTTTGGAGGTTAGAATGGTTGAAAAGTTAAACACTTTGGTGTTATTGAATCAGAAATCCGATGAAGTGGTTACCTTGATTACTGACCTCGCTTTTTACTACTCAGCTGAGTGGTTAAGTTGTAACCACTCCCTTATAGAATCAGGCCGATTACCCCACGATTCTTCACTTCACTTTTTTCCAATTTTTAGGCGATGGAGCAATGTCTAAAAATCAAAAACCAGAAAAAGCGCAACGATCATCCTTTGTCAAACGACAACCTACATCCAAAACCACTTAAATTTGAAATATTAGCCAGCGAAATTTCAAAAAACACCGGAAAAATAGAATCCAAAGCGAAAATTCCTAAAAAGATACAGCCCGTAAGCACGAAACAGATAATGCAAGAGATGACGCGTTATAAAAAAACAATCAACATCGAACACCCCAAACAAAAAGAACCATTCAGAATAGTATATCCCACGAGGAGGATTAGGGAGAAAACGGGGATCTCGTTGAAATCAGACCAAAAAGTAGCAAAAAAAATAACTAATTCGGAGGACAAACTAACCACTAATAGTTGCTATAAAATTACACAGGTAGCAGTATTAACAAAAAGGGTAGAACGCATCTAAATTTATTTCGATAATTTCAGTTATTAAGCAGAGAAAAAGAAGAAGATCACTACGCAAATCGAGTACACAATGATAAATATGTGGTAAATGAACAAAATCAAAGTGGACATGATATAACGAGCGCAAAAATGATATTGAATAGATATGCGGTTAAATCTCAAGTTTTGGTTGAAGATGACAATAAATTAGCAAATATTTTAATGGGCCAACGTGGTAAGTAGATAAATTAAACCATAATACCAACAACACACTTGGTATGAACTTGTTTACCCGCGAAACGATGCATTGCAAACACCACCATTTTATGTGAATCACCTTTTTTCTAAAATGATTTAAACGAATGTACAAAGCTATTCAAATTACTTTACAAAATTTAAAAAAATTCAATAAAAAATCAATTTTATTATATTTGCAAACATCTGTCATCTGTCACAGCAACTTAACCTAACTAACAAACCCCGACGCTCACTACCAAAGGTTTTTTATTCCTTAAAATTATATCTCAGTCTTTCAAGGCGACTTAAAAATTCAAAAAGCCCGCGTCCTGAGTGATAGTTCATACCTGTAGCCAAGGTAGACGCTAGTGATAACTTGATGCAGCAGCTCTCATAATATTTTTCTCCATGGTGCTAAGACGTTTGCGTCTTTGTTTCTGACTCCGTAATTCTTATTATTCGTTTAAATTGTATTTAGAAAATGGCGATTCTCTGTGTCAACTATGAGATGTTGATTTAAAAGTAAAGTGTGTTGTGTTTTATGTGTGTGTTATATGATTGTGTAGAGTGCTGTGCAATTGGAAAGTATGTGGATGGAGGTTTCTTCTTCCATGCCACAAAATCTACTTCCTCCACTATTTTGAGCTTTTTCAGGTGCCCATTCAGACATTCCGTTAGGATCGCTGTTAAAACTCTTAGCGCAGTTTTACTTTGACTTATTCATACATTTGATCTCAACAGCTTGTAGTCACCCAGAAGAGTCCCTAGATCTTTCCAATTATCAGATCTCTTTTTCTCGGCTTTCCTATTTCTTCCAATATTACATCGGGGCTGATTCCGCAAAAGGGATCAGGCCCCCAGAAAGGTATTTCAGTCCCCCTCTTTGCTAGTTCATCTGCTATTTCATTTCCTTCTATTCCAGTGTGTCCTGGAATCCATAGTAAGACTATATTGTTCTCGCCTAGTTCATTGAGTTTGTCTAGGCATTCCCACACCATTTTGAAACTGATTACACAAGAGCTCAGTGCTTTAATGGCTGCTTGACTATCCGACATTATGATTATCATTTGTCTTCTATATCCTTTATCAATATTGAACTGGGCGCATTTCCATAGGGCGTGGATTTCTGCTTGAAAGATACTTGGGGTTTTCCCCAAGCTTTCAGAGTGTTAGGTTCCTGGCCCGAACACTCCTATCCCAGTTCCTTCTATTGCTTTTGAGCCGTCTGTGTACCATTGAAAGGCATTCTTTCCAAGTCTGGTAATGGTATTTGGATCCCATTCCTTCTTCTTGCTTAATTCCGTAACGAATTTCTTTGAAAAGTTATACTTTTTCATCATACCGTCTTGTGGCATGTTCCAGGTTGTCTGATTTCTAAGAAGTGGGAGGTGGTTTTTTTAATGAGTCCCTCTCTACTTAGTCTGTATCTTTTTCTTTCTGCAACACTTTCCACCACCATACGTAGAGGGGTAAGGTTGAGAATCACTTGAGCATGATCTCATTGCTCCTGTAATGCATATACAGGCTAGTCTTTGAATTTTGGATAGGTTTTCTCTCGTCGTCGATAGGCTAAGTATAGTTTAGAATGTTCAACATACACACAAAATAATTCTTATCAACCTTAGTTTATAAAATTTTCAGAAAGCGAGAAAATCCAAAATCAGGATGATACCAAAAATAACAATAGGAATAGTATGGTTGAAGAAAAGAATGATGTACAGAACCATCCAATACTCTTTCCCGAAGAAAAAAAAATAAATCTAGATCAAAATAATATAAAACATTCAGATAACTTTACAGAGAAGAAAACTAACAAGTATATAGTTGAAGATGCACGTTTAAGATCTGTAGAAGATAAGGATTACGATAATGCGATTACAACAAAAAAATTGGAAGAACCAACAGATATATTTGAAGAGCAACAAATATCTAAGAATATCGAAGAACTGTTGAAAAGAAATAATTACAGGATGAGTCAATCTGAAAGTAAAGCTACTAGTGATATTAACAATTACATAAAGGAGTTGAATTCATTTAAAGAAAAATCTGCAATGAATAAATATGAGACTAGGAAGTCTTTTGAACAAGTAAATGAGATGATTAAAGATGAAAGTGAACAAATTGTAAAAGCCGCAGCAAAAGTGAACAAAACTGTCGAAAAAAAAAGTTATCAAGATAATAAAGTTAATGACTTTAAAGAAGTACCTCGATTTTTAGCAGGGGTATATCCTAGTGAAACAAAAATGAATAATCTTCTAGAAAATTATGGCAAAAACGATTTTACACCAGCAAAAATAGTCAACGGCAATAAAGAGAAATTACAAAAGATACTGATGCAGTATAAATGCGGAGAACCTGAACAAGCCTTGGAAGTTGTGTATAAAAAATCAGAAAAAGGCCAGAGCCAAAGCCAAAAATCCAAACGCACTCTGGAACCAAATGTGCGAAAAACTAATTCAGAAAGTAAATATAAAAGCTTACCAGCCTTGCCCGCAACACCTGTAAGTAAGTATATAAGGAAAATTAAGGAAAACATTAATAAAGAAAAGAAGGAAAAAAATTTGCTAGCCATGGAAGAATCCCCAATTTCAACATCGGAGCTATTAGAAAGAGTGAGGCAAGGTAGTAAATTGAAATCACCAAATACTGCTCCAAATATTGAGGTTGCAGAAAAAAATACCGTATCCGAATTAGATTCAGCAGCTGTAAGTGAAAAAGTTCGGAAAATTGAAGCACCTGTTTTATATAAAAAAGTAAAATTAGCAGAAGAAATTAAAATTAAAGCGTCAAATTATGCAAATAAATCTAAGCCTGAAGTAGATGAAATTAAAAATGAGCTAATTCCTTGTAAAGAAGAAAATATTGACACAAAAAAAGTATCAGAAAAAATTGTGGCTTTAGATTCCAAAGAAAATGATGAAGTGGTTTCTTTGAAACTGTATTTGAAAGATTATCCACCTCCACCAGAAACAACGTGTACTTCTCAAAAACTTATTGCCGAGCCTCAGACAGATTCAAAAAAATTATTGGAAGATGTTGAAAATGAAATATGTGAAAAAAGGGAGTTGGAAAATGAAGAGAAAATTGGATTTGAAGAAACTAGTAAACAAGAAAAAGAAGTATCAGTAGAAGAAACTAAGCAGCAGCTTCCAAGAGCACGAGGTAGGGTGTTTCCTCAGGCTCGCAGTAAAAGATATAGCCAGTTAAACGTAAAAGATTTAAAAAGACAAATTAATGACATTAACACTGATATGAAGGGACAGAATAAAGAGAATGCGGAAGGAATGGAAGACAAAAATTTATTGGAACCTGAAAATAATCAGTTTGCAACAAAATGTGAAGGAAGAGAAACATTTCTTCAACCAATACCTAAGAAGACTCCTCAAGAAGAAGGAGCTAAAGAATCGGGATCCAAAACTTACAAAGATTTGCATTTAAAAAAAGAAACAACGCGAAAAAATAGATTTGTGTTCAAAGACAGTAAATTAATTTTAACGCAAAAAAAATCCGCTGCTCAAAGCGATCTACAACAAAAGAACAAAAATAAAAAACGAAATCCGAGACTAAGGAACCGTAGAGAAACTAACACTGAAAATAGCGAAGCGAGAACAAAATCAGAACAGAAAATATCAATCGAAGGAAATAGTGATACGAACAAGCAAACATTAAAGCCTGTAACTAACACCAAAATGTGCTCCAAAGTGATGGATTTAACCGAATCAATTCCAACAACAACCAACGATGTGTGCACGTCTTTTAAAACTTTTAACGATTCTTATTTTTTGAATTTCAAACAGGCTAATCGAGCTCAAAAACAAGACGTAGTTGAACGCTTTCAGTCGGGGAAAAATATAACAGATGACATAAGTCAAGAAGATACGAATAATATGCCTGCGAGGATTGATATGTTGGATCACTTTCATTTAGTGAAGGAGGTCGCTAACAAAGCTAGAGAACGTCTTAAATTGTATGATAAAAAAGTTCCTGTCAATGAAGATAGAGCAGTTGCTAAAGGAGAAGATGTATCAGTTGAGCAACCGTTTATAAGAAAAGAAATTCCTCGACCTAACAATAAGCGAGATGATAAGGCTAAGAAGGATCCTCCAAAGCCAAAAACTGGTATAATACTGCCTCCACCGAAAAATCGAGAAGGTACAAAGCTGGACGATGAAGTTGTTAAATCAAAACAACCACCAGAAGATAAATTAATTTACAAAAACGACAATGATTTGAATAAGCTCATTTTAATGGAAGGAGATGAACAGTATAGAGATAATTTGAAGTATATCGTTGCTCTTATTGAAAATATTAAAATTGATTATAAAGATGGTTCTGATCCAAATTTAATAAAACTAGCAAAAGAATTTGATGAAAATGAGAAAAAAGGTTTACCGATTACTAGCAAAGATCCACTTAAGTCATCAGATACTAATAAAGCTTCTGATTGCAACTATTCGGATGTATATGATAAAATACAAGAAAATAATTGCAAAGATATTTTGAAGAAGCTAAATGAATCGATGGTAAGAGTTTGTTTATTTTTTATATAGGGTGTTTCATTGGAGAAGGTTTTAACTTTATAATTGACTAGTCGAATTAGCTTACTTTGAAGCGAAAAAAAAAATAAAATTGTTAACAGGATGGGAACAGTTGGAAATGGTGAATAGGCGTATAATAAACGTAAAAAAAATAAATGCGTGAGCAGGGGTGTTTCCAGATATATTTGGGGGGGGGTACAACAGAAAAGTTGTAGACCATAAAAAGGTCTACAAATTTTGTGCGGATGATTTTTTCATACAGGGTGGGGCACTATGAACGAACTATTCTCTGGTGTCTTAACGGCAAATAAAATAATAAAAATAAGACGTGGAATTAAGTAGATTACTTAGGACTATAATTTAAAAATATTTTGGAATATACAGGGTGCTTCAAAAAAGCGTGCCGTATCAAAGTTAGGTTCCTTTAAATGGAACACCCTGTGTTTTATCAAATTTTTGAATTTTACTATTAAAAATAATGTAAGTTCATTAACATTTCCCTATACCTATCTAGTTCAGTTTCCAGGATAAATCGATTTTACATAATTTGTAGACCCTACGAAAAAATACAATAACCTCAAAATAAAAACGAATAACCATATTTGCTTTACACCATCTCACTAGAAGCTTTTAACATTCTGTTTCCAATATTTACTGGTATGCTATCATATAAAGGGTGTTTTTAATACGACAGTATAACACTAACCATTTAATACATAAATTTCTGGCTTAATTTAAATGGAACACCCTGTATCTGTTGGGTCTGTTAAACGTGGGAATTTATTACCTTCCAGTTAGTATTAGGGTTGCCTATATCTAACTCTGATAGTTCTCGAGAAATTTTAAATTTGTTTCTTAATATTCAATTATTTGCTGACATCTAGTTACCTATGACATGATACTCCGATGGAAAGTTTTTAAACATTTAAAATCTATTATTTTGACAGTTAGTGCTTTCTGTATGATTTATTATTGATAAATTAATAGTCTCTTAAATCAGAATTTTATTAAGGGTAAGTACACTATTTTTGGGCATACAGATACAATACCTTTAAAATTATAAAAAAATAACTAGGTACAAAAAATTCAAAAAAGGTGTTCAAAGTGACGCCCATCTTGTTGGATACAAATTTGAACACTTTTTAAAAAAAAGTTATTGTTCACTTTCTTTAACATTTCTGGTGTTACTGTTTGAAAAGCTATCCTTCATGTTCTCAGGAATGGTTGGCTCTGTATTGTAGACAATACTTTTTATGTAACCCCAAAGAACATAGTCTAATGGCGTCAAGCATGGGAATTTTGCCGGCCAAAGATAAGGACCCCCTCGCCCAATCCATTTTTGTGGAAAAATATTGTTTAGGTAACCCCGGACAATTACACTGTAACCAACAGACGCACCATATAACTGCAGCCACATTTTTTGTCCTGTAGCTAGTGGAAAGTCATCTAAAAGTTCGGGTAGTTTGTTACGTAAAAATTTACGAAATTTTCTTCCAGTTAGCGTTAAATTTTTTTACCAATCTTATTGCAAGGTTAATGATTGAGTACCCTTAATAAAATTCTGATTTAAGAGACCTTCAATTTATCGAAAATAAATCATACAACAAAGCACTAACTGTTAAAATAACAAATTTTGAATTTTTGAAAACTTTCCATCGGAGTATCATGTCATAGGTAACTAGATGTCAGCAAATAATTGAATATTAAAAAACAAATTTAAAATTTCTCGAAAACTATCAGAGTTAGATATAGGCAACCCTAATACCAACTGAAAGGTAATAAATTCCCACGTTTAACAGACCCAACAGATACAGGGTGTTCCATTTAAATTAAGCCAGAAATTTATGTATTAAATGGTTAATGTCATATTAAAAACACCCTGTATATGATAGCATACCAGTAAATATTGGAAACAGAATGTTAAAAGCTTCTAGTGAGATGGTGTAAAGCAAATATGGTTATACGTTTTTATTTTGAAGTTATTGTATTTTTTCGTAGGGTCTACAAATTATGTAAAATCGATTTATCCTGGAAACTGAACTAGATAGGTATAGGGAAATGTTGATGAACTTACATTATTTTCAATAGTACAATTCAAAAATGTGATAAAATATAGGGTGTTCCATTTAAAGGAACCTAACTTTGATACGGCACGCTTTTTTGGAGCACAATGTATATTTCAAAATATTTTTAAATTATAGTCCTAAGTAATCTACTTAATTCCACGTCTTATTTTTTCTAATTATATTTACCGTTAAGACGCCAGAGAATAGTTCGTTCATAGTGCCCCACCCTGTATAACCTCAAAAACTCCCAGAAAAATGCGAAATACCGCTTTTATCGTTTTTTATTTTCCATGTACACAATAATAATTTTAATTTGATAAAACTTGGTGAAAGTATAGATACCTTTTTATGTCCGAAAATTCCACAAATTTTTCCAGATAAAAATATCAAGAGAATTCTGAGATAATTACGTTTCTCGGCCCAAAAAATATTTTTCAAATTAAAATTCTCCTTTGGAAAATTGTAGAGACTTCATTAATGTCGCCATTTTTTCGTCTCGAGTTATACTTTCTTGTGAAATAATAAAAATATACAGTCTCCATTTAAAAAAATGTTTAAAAATTGGAAAAATCAAAACATGAATTCTGCAACCATCTTTTTTTTACTGAATGTCAATAATTCGTTTGAATTTTCAAATAACTCTCAAAAACCAATTGCACTATTCAATTGTATGGAAAAAATACAAAAATTTTTTTTTTCATTATTTGATTAGATATTTCTATTTTTAAAAGTATTACTATGAGCATACAAGTCGAATAATGACTGACTGACGCAGTTCCAACAATTATTGCTCGGAATAGTTGCAAGTTAATAACATCAATATACAAAGGCAAACCAGAATTATCTCTGAATGAATTAAGATTTCAACTGTATATAAAATCAACTGCAAAGTCAACATTCAAACTGGTCCAACAACCACCCACTGTTGGTGCGGCTACACAACACACTCTTATAGAGTTTTCTACCACCTTCAAACGTGGCTTGGAAACGAAACAACACCAAGAATGTGGGGCTGGAAAGATGTTTTTGTCGATAATTCAAAAATTCTCATGCCACGTCGGCGCGTTTCACTGAAGATTCTGTCATACCTGACGAATTATTAAAAATAATTTCTTGTAGCTGTGAAACCGGTTGTGAAGGAGACAGATGTGTTTGTCGAAAGCACGGGCTTCGATGTACTGATTTATGTACAAGATGTCGTGACTCAGACAATTGTTTGAATGTTGAGAAAATTTCAGAAGATTTCGATGAATCTGAAGATAATTCTGCTGAAAAGGAGCAGCCGGGTCTTTGGTTAATCACTGAAAATCAATTATCAGAAGAATCCTCAGGTTATCCGAGCGATATTGAAGAATAAGATAATGAAATTACAAATAGAAGCAATATTGAATAGATGATCAATTTACAAACGTATATCAGTAAAAAAAAGATGGTTGCAGAATTCATTTTTTGAATTTTCCAATTTTTGAGCATGTTTCTAAATAGGGACTGTATTATTTTATTATTTCACAAGAAAGTATAACTCAAGATGAAAAAATGTCGACATTAATGAAGTCTCTACGAAAATTTTCCAAAGGAGAATTTTTATTTGAAAAATATTTTTTTGGGCCGAGAAACGTGATTATCTCGGAAGTCCCTTGATATTTTTATCTGGAAAAATTTGTGGAATTTTCGGACATAAAAAGGTATACTTTCACCAAGTTTTATCAAAATAAAATTATTATTGTGTACATGGAAAATAAAAAACGATAAAAGCGGTTTTTCGCATTTTTCTCGAAGTTTTTGAGGTTATATGAAAAAATCATTCTTACAAAAATTGTAGACCTTTTTATGATCTACAACTTTTCTGTTGTACACTTTTCTTTCCGGCTTCAACTTTCGCCGGAAATCGCAATTATCCAAAATTCCATTCCTTTTCACCCCCCAAATATATCTGGAAACACCCCTGCTCACACCTTTATTTTTTTTACGTTTATTATACGCCCATTTACCGTTCTCGACTGTTCCCATCCTGTTAACAATTTTATCTTTGTAAAAGTGTTATTTACCTGGACTAAACAAAAAATTGAGTCTTCTACTTCGATTTTTTATGATTTCTTTTACAGAAACAAGCAGCCATGTCTCAGAAATCTACTGCTAGAAGACAGCCTTTGCCGACTCATATTGTGAGGAAGTTAATGAAAATGAAACTTCAAAGAGACAGAAGGAAGCAATACGACCGTACTGAAGAATATGAAAAATTCTTTAATGTTGTCACGAATCCAAAAGAAGCAATAATCCAAAAACCTGTTTTAAAATTGAACCATTCAGATTCAAGTTTAATGAAGATGTATTTAATGGAGGACGATGCAAATGCGGAATTGTTTATTTTTAAGAATAAAAATCGACCACCCATATCCGATCTTAAACCAGAAAGAGCAACGGGTAAACCTAGTGGGGA
>CAJUYG010000117.1:274966-300357 GCA_910591675.1 Galerucella calmariensis
GTGATTGCTAGCCCTAATGTTGAAGAAAAACCGTTAAAACCAATAAATTTTCTAAGTAAAGCTACTCCTAATACAATCGAGAAAGATAAAAGTGATACAGCCAACTGTTTGCCAATAAAAAAATCTTTAGATCCAAAAAATAAAGTTAATTTTAAAAAGATTTGTGAAAATAGTATGGAAACTAATAAACCTGACTCTAATATTAAGAAAAAAATCGAAAATGTATCACCGAATCAAGCAGAAACTGGTAAGAAACGAGTTGTGTTCGTCCTTACGAAATCTAGTCCAACAATAAAGAGTAAATTCCAATCAAATAAATACGACACTAATAAAAACCCACTTAAAACTACGAGTAAAAGTATGCCTAGCATCGACGATGGGAAAAAAGACAGTAAAACTAAGGCACTAATAAAAGAATTCGATAAGAAAAGTACAGACCCTCCGGGAAAGTACAAAAATAAAATACTCCAACTTGAAGATTGTTTCAATAGAATAGTAAAGAATCTTAAAAAACTTGACGAAAGAGGACAACTTGTAAAAAGCGTATTGTCCAGCGTAAACGGAATGGTATATAAATGCACAAACAAATTTTTAGACGATATATTTGAGTTGAAAGAAGCTGGTAAACAAAAACAATCTGACACGGAACTTAACAAACGAAAAGAAGTTGATAAAATTAATAAATGTCAACCAAAGCAAAGTAAAACAGATAAGAAAGATGCTTCACAAGTTTTGGTAGATACTCATCCACAATATAAACAGGATTCACTAACGAAAGAAGTACAACAACCAACAAATCAGTTGCAGAATTTTAACACCGATAAAGCGAGCTTGGATAATGATGTGATGAAAGTGATAAAAAAGAGTTTATATGCAGATGACTTGCTTAAAAAAGCAGATCAGAAAAATATCAGCACCGTTTATACATCAAAATTACAATCTTTGAATGCTAGTGACAAGAAAGTAGTTAAAGATTTGGTAAAAGTTGTAATTGAAGCAGAAGCAGGTACTAATCAAATTATTAAAGTAAATAATGATAAAGTAGAAGATGATACAGATAAAAGTTTTAAAGATGTAAGTGATAACCAAAAAAGATTGGCAGTAAATGATAAAGATGATAAGGAAGGTGAAGATAATAGCAGTACAATGAAACACATTGAAATGACAAATTCTGATCTAACGAAAAACCTAGTTAGAACAATAACAGTAGAAAATAGTTCAGGGGAGATTAAAACTTTAAAAGGTGACCATAGAGTTGATAGAAATAAAAATTGCAATAGCATTTTAAAACATAACAGTATTGTTAAAATAATAGTGCAAACACAAAACGCTAATATAGTGATAACAAGTAACAAATCTTCAGATTCCAAATCGGCAAAATCTAACGATCCCAGTGATTTAGAAGTAGCTGTAGATAAAGTTGAAAAAGTAGGAAAAAGTGTGGTTGAAAAAAAATCATTAGAAAGTCAGTTTGAAGAGGCAAATACAATGAAGAAATTAATCAGCAAAGTTAGCGAAGCTGTTAATATTATCGGCTATATGAATATTTCCAATAAAATGTACAACTATATACCGAAAATGGAACCTGGTGAAAAGAAAGCTTTGGATGTACAGAAAAATGATTCGGAATTTTTATATAAAAATGTTTTTACTAATTTAGATGCGTTAAAAATGCCGCACATCTTCAACAGTGACGGGATAAAAGCATCTGATCAGATATTCAAAACGTCTGCTTCTAAAATATCTACAAAATCATTAGAGCAATTAAACAAAGAGGAATGCACTAGATATTGCTTTGCTGAATACGATTATAGCTACGCTAAAAGAAGAGCTAAAAAACAATTAGACAAGAAACTATGCAAATTAGATAGCGATGATGGATTATGTTTCAAAGCATATTTTTCCAGTGTGGAAAGGAGGATGAATAAAGCTCAAGATCGATCTCCAAGCATAAAATTTCATAAAAAAAAAGGAATTAAAAAAAAACTTATTGGAAACAAGAATAATTTTAATTGCAGCTATTCTACTATGGCGAGGGTGAATGTTTCTAGAAATAATTTATTTCAAGATCAAGGAAATGTGACTGGATTTGAAGGAAATGAAGAACGAATACTCTCGATATTATCGGATAAAGATGGTGATAAACCAGATAAACCTTCCGATAAAAAAATGCCGAAAGAAGACGATAAAACTAAAAAATCTGATAAATCTTCTAAAAAAACCGTTTTTAAAATAATTAGAGCTCCAAATATCTACCGAGCCGGTAGACGCTATACAAAATCAATTAAAATAAAATCCAAAAATGCTAAAAAACAACAAACTGAAACGCCAAAAAAATCCACAAAATCAACGTATCACGGTAGAAGGAACGTTATTTTATATTTGTTACAAAATCAGCTCAACAATAAAATAAACAAAAAAAATTTTGAGTCAGAAACAAAATTAAATCCCAAGGAAGAAGTTGAGAAGACTGTAAATAAATTTAAAGTTGATGTTACACATGATAACGATGCAGATTTTCATACTGTTTCTTTAACTGACACTGAATTGTATAAAGAGAAACGTTTGAGAGACAATAGGTACAAAAATAGAGTAATTAATTCAAAAACAAAAACATCAGTGAACGATTTTAACAAAAAGTCCACCAATATTAAAGTTAATCCTGATGAAAATGTTAATAAAAGTATTGATGATGAGATTATTAAACGGCCAGCCTCTAAATATTTACTTGAAAGTCAAGCTGTGTTGTATAAAAAATATTCTGCAGATTTAAAAGGAAACGGGAGTTTGAAAGAGAGGATTTTGAAAAAGCAGAGTGTACTGAGATCTACGATATCACAAAAATCAACCTCTAAGCATACAATCGATAAGTTTACTAAAAGTGAAAATAAAAGTAAAAACGATAAAGGAAGTGAAAACAATAAAACTGATGATGAAAAACCACCGAAAGCTAGTTTAAACGATGAACTAACAAAGCCTGAATCATTTCAAGAAATATTGAATAATGAACTGTCTAATATATTTGAAAATGGACCTCCAGACTATACAAAATTAGTAGCAAAAGTAGAAGAAATCGTTGATAATAAAGACTCAAAACTATATAAATTTAACAAAAATTTAAACAACTTTAATCAAAATAAATCCCACAATTTGAGAGTAACGGAAATAACCATTGAAAAGGATTTGGGAAATATTCACAATTTCCCACCACAAGTAGCTCGGGAGACGTTTGGAAATTCGAAAAAAGATTGCGAAATTGTAAGAATTCCCACTAAAAGTTTGTTTCAAACGATATATTCTTTACCCAGTGAAAACGACACGACGTTAACGAAAAGGAATACTGAAAAAATCATGTCGGTGCGAAAATCGGGATTCCGAAGATACCCCGGAATTAAAATTACCTACGTTGCTGCTAATAAAGGAGACACAGGTATTATAAGATTGTTGATTATCACTATAGCACTTTCCACCAGTCCTTTGCAGGTTCTGTACACACCTACCACCGTTCTCTCCACTCCTATCAGTATCTGTAGAATAGGGAGGGTGAGTGTAGGCTCACAGCACTTAGGCCACATGTGACCCATTGTACATCTTCCCGAGGAGCTGTCCTCCTTGGTCATCGTCCATCCTGTCCTTCGAAGGGAGGTGGACAGGTCACTAGGAGATATCTCCTTTATATCGGCAGATGCAGGCCAAGACTCACACCGAACACACTCTCAGATCGACGATAACTCCGGACACTCGCATAAGACATACCTGACAGTTTCATCTTCCTGTTCACACATCCTGCATAGAGGTGTGTCCACTAGCCCCATAGTATGGAGGTGTTTCCTTATTTGACAGTGGCCAGTAAGAAATCCTACTGTTAAACGTAGGTTTTCCTGGTCATCGCCAATTATTTCTTGGGCGCCAGCTTCCCAGGGTGATCCTAGCAAGACTGCAACCTTTGATTCCATCCCATCTCTTAAGGGATTGAGCATGGGTGTAACGTTTGGCTAGTTCCACAGGTCCTTTAACCCACCTTAGGATAATATTGTTATCTGCCGAGGCGTTAGTTAAATCTAGGAGGCACTCTAGTACTAGCCCCGATATAACACGTCTGTTCAAGGCTAATAGGGCTTGTCTACTATCGTTTTTTTTTAATATCAAACTGCAACAACCACTTAGGGTTATTAGCAGTGGGACAATACAAGAAACAAGGTTTTAGTTAACAATAAGATACAATACAATACATACAGTTATGTGGTAGGTACCTTAAATTTTAGAACAAAGATTAGTTTGGTTAAGGAACCCTAATACGTTTTCTATGTTGTAATTTTCGTTTAGTATGTTCTCTAGCGAACCTTTAATACCGTGAAGTTCTCTTTGTAATTTAAATTTAGGACACTGCACTAATATATGTGATACACTTATTTGCACATTACACAAGTCACATAAAGGTGTAATGTCTTTTGAGAGTAAATGCAGGTGGGTGAGTCGTGTGTGACCTATTCTAAGCCGTGTGAGAATCGTCACTGCTCTTCTAGTGTGATGTATTTGCTCTTTAATTCGCATAATTAAGTAATTGGTTGGATACATTTGTTTGATGCTCTCGATAGTGCTTAGTGAGTCAGTGATTATGAGGAGGGATTTTGAAATATGATCGATGCAGTGCTGTGTCGCCTTATAAAGAGCATACAGTTCCGCTGAGAATATACTGTAATCATCAGGTAGTTTGTATCCATAGGTGCCACTGTTTGTTCCTACTGCTGACGATGTCCCGTGTTCAAGTTTTGATCCATCTGTGTATATAATTTCATGGTTATAGTACTTCGTAAGGATGTGTCTAAAGCTATTTAGGATAAGTTTGGCGGGGTGTACATGCTTATTAAATTCAGTGAGCTGCGTATTACATCTCACGGTTTGGAGAGTCCAAGGCTAATAGGACTTGTCTACTATCAGTGCAGATTGTTATGTTTTTGCCAGAAATTCCTTTTCTGGTTAATTCTTTTGCGGCAATTGAGATACCAGCCAGTTCTGTTTGAACCACGCTGGTATTGTTTCCCATTCCACACTTAATCTTTAGGCTTAGTGCTCTGGAGTAAACTCCACATCCTGAGCCTTCTATTCTTCCTTTTTTAATTTTCCAAAGGAATTTAAAAAAGAGCGCACCAGTTCAACCACTGCATTAATACTCCCGCGTCTCTTGATACAAGACAAGACAGATAAAACATAACCTCGCTTTTACATTTATATTTAATCGGAAAATATTAGTTTTCAGAGTTTTTCCCACTGTTTTGAGTGTTCTTTTGTTATAAATCCTTTCTGTAAGGCTTCGAATTTATGTTTTGTCTACAATTCATGCTCTTGCGGCCTGACAATGTCAATGGTGAGCTGATTATTATGTTCTAGATTTTGCTCCAGGACATTTTTCGCCGCGTAAATCGAAAATTAATCTATTGAAAGAAGTAGAAGCGGATACACAAAGCATTATCTCGGCTAGATACGAGCTCTTGAAGAAGTTGCAAGACGAATTCAACAAACTGCACTCTATCGGTACAAATTTAGAACTAAACCAGACAGACCCGAATTTGAACAAGTCTGAAAATCAATCTGAAGACTGCAAAGATGCAGTATCTCAGGGTGCAGGTAAAATTTGATAGAGATAATGATGTAATCGTAGATTTAGTGTACTTTTTGTCACCAGATGACACTTGCTCGGAAAAGGGAAGCAATCAGAGTCTAATTGGCGATAAAATAGTGTCTGATCTTTCCTCGAATTCGGATTCTGAGCCGAAGGCGAAAAATAATTTGGAATCTATACTAAAAACTTGGATTAATAGAATTAGTTCTGTTTACGAAAACGATAAAAAAGATCCTAATAAATAAGCTGAAGTAATAAATAGGTAAGTTAAATTTTTGAAGGCTCCTCCTATATTGTATTTATTTATTTGGGGTGACATTCACTGGGACCTAAAAGATCTACTATGCCCTTCTACTTAATTTCTGAGGAGAGTCTCAGAAACTAGTAGCTCCTTTAGTCCTATTTCCCGAAGGAATTTTAGGATAACTGCAAGCTTCAACTTAGGTAAATGTTCCTCTTCTATCCAGTAATCTCCAGACCAGGTGCTGTGCTCTAGGATTCTGAAGTGCTGTGCAGTTGGAAAGTATGTGGATGGAGGTTTCTTCTTCCATGCCACAAAATCTGCATTCTTCTTCCTCCACTATTTTTAGCTTTTTCAGGTGCCCATTCAGGCGACAATGTCCCTTTAGTATCCCTATTGAAATTCTTTTTCTCAGCTTTACCTATTTCTTCCAATATTACATTGGGGCTGATTCCGCAAAAGGGTTCAGGCCCCCAGAAAGGTATTTCAGTCCCCCCCCTTGCTAGTTCATTTCCTTCTATTCCAGTGTGTCCTGTTATCCATAGTAAGGTGACTATATTGTTCTCGCCTAGTTCATTGAGTTTGTCTAGGCATTCCCACACCATTTTGGAACTGATTACACAAGAGCTCAGTGCTTTAATGGATGCTTGACTATCCGACATTATGATAATCCTTTGTCTTCTGTATCCTTTATCAATATTGAACTGGGCGCACTTTCTTATGGCGTGTATATCCGCTTGAAAGATACTTGGGGTTTTCCCAAGCTTTCAGAGTGTTTGGTTCCTGGCCCGAACATTCCTATCCCAGTTCCTCCTATTGTGGCATTTTTTCCAAGTTTGGTAATGGTGTATTACTTTTATATTTTAATATTTTGTTTAATTTCAAGAGGTTATTATTTCCGTCTAAATATTACATTGTATGTTACAGATATTTTCATTATAGGCCAGGCCTTTTTCAAGTACCTACGTTGCGTGTATTCTCTATAAATCACAGCAAAAAGGAAGATAATTATCAATTCATTTGAATATTCTTACCTGATGAAATGAAGGGAATATACTGAATGAAAATCCAATATATTATAGTATACATTTTAGGATGTAATCTAGGAGTCTGTAGGGGTTTGTTTTTATGTTTGTTGGTAAAATATTAAAAAATGCCAATGCAAATTTTGATTTTCATTTTAAATTTACTCAGAAGAGAACTATTACGCTGGACGAAACCACCTTTATTATGAAACACAATATGCTTTAATTACTAATTTTAAAAAAAAAGGAAGAAAAGCTGGAAAGCTGGACACTTCAAAAAATTATTAATTCATTCAAATGCAATAAAGCTACATACTTACTAGCTTATTCAGTTAAGATATTCATTGGTAGAGATTTTCACTTATTCAATTACCTATGATGTAGACTATGTGTAACGTATTATATGAATAAATTACTTGATTCAATTGATTTTATTACATTTGATGGTGTTACAATACAAGTACCTACAATGAGCAATTTGAGGGTGTGCTGTGGAGCAATATGAACATTATCATATATCTTAGGTTAGGTTAGGTTCGAACTGCCTCATGGCCTCTTCTTCTTCTCTTCCGACGATAAGTACCTACGTTCGTTTGTAACTTTGTAGGCGCGCTCCTGTCATCGCAGGATGTCGCACTATGTACCCCATCAGGATTAGCCGGGCTCCAATTTCATTATTGTCATATCTCTTTGCTCATTATTATTTATTAGCTTCAACTTTAGTTGTAAGTATCTAAGTTTCGCTCGTGGAGACATGTTATCTGTGGTGGAGTCTAGATATAAGCAGAGACAACCCCGTAGATTACCTTGTGCTTTTACTGCCGAGTGCCCTGTTTATTGAAAAAACACCAAAGCTGCTAAAAATGTGAATGATTCATTAACGATTACTTAACAAAAGCATTCTCTGCTTTCGATAATCATTGAAATAGTTTGTTGGTGAATGTTTTTAATACTTTGAAGATCT
This sequence comes from Galerucella calmariensis, assembly GCA_910591675.1. NCBI lineage: Eukaryota > Metazoa > Arthropoda > Insecta > Coleoptera > Chrysomelidae > Galerucella > Galerucella calmariensis. Next base: position 282,820 of record CAJUYG010000117.1, read on the forward strand.
TCTGAACTTGATATTTAGCCCTACGTAGTAGGTACTAACTTTTATACAAGTCATTACATTTTTTGTGAAGAAATAATTAAATGGGTAGATATATTTCTATTGTACCAGCTTTTCATTACTACATCATACAGAAACGTTACTTTAAACAATACCCAAAGTTAAAAAACTACAAATGTTACCAGAATCGTATTGCTTGCTGCTTATAATCTTGTTAACAAAAATATGAGGCTTTAACAGGAAAATCTTATTTATCATACTTACATAATTAACGTTTAATTCATTACTTTCACTATTATTACTTATAAGCTAAAAGATTTCTCACTTAAATATAACACTAACGTTGTTTGTCGACACGTTACGTATTCCCTAACAATACGCGTGCAATAATGCTCGATCTCTTAAAACCGCCATGTTTTTCGTATTTTGTATTAGGATAGCAGAGACGCGAGGAGATAACGAAGTAAATCACTATTCGCTGCATTAAAATATAAAATTTATAAAAAGTAGCATCCTGGCGCCATCTACGTGAGAATGGCCGAAGTAGTTTTTACCATAATGTAGTGACCTATCGACAATTCTAGATGCAACATAAAAAGACTTTAAATTTCCATATAAAATCAGTCTGTAATATACTTTTACAATATTTCCTGAATAATTACAGAATTTTTGGATATTATTGGACTTCTATAACGCTATTAATTTCAAAATTCATGAAAATAACACACGGCGTCATCTATGTGATAGTAGGCAAAGTAGTCTTTTGTAGTGACCAATCACCTGTCTTATACCACAGCATTAAGCCAAATTTCAGAGTTCAGTTACTTTCACATAGATGGCGCCAGGATGATGTTTTTAATAAATTTAATATTTAAATTCTTATTGAAGCCTACTCCTGTTACCTCTTCGCGTTTCTATAATCCTAATCCAAAATACGAAAAACATGGCTTATTTGAGAAGTCAAATAGGAAGGAAACGCGTGGATTTTTATTTGACAGTGACATTTCAGTGCTTTGATTTTGACGTTATATGTGTCGGCTTTTGATATCTGGATAAAATTTGAGGGTTATAAACATTTCTTTGGAGAAAATTAGTGCTTTATTATTTTTTTAAAATTACCGTAAATGTAATGCAGTTAAAATGGCCAAATTATTTACTAATTATTACCAGCTATTTAAATGTTTCCAGTGTTACCCCATAATTTTATTGAGAAGAAATAATTCATTTGCAAGCGATAGGATTGTTGAACTTGGCGAGAAAACCCTGACTGGTAGATTTCTAATCTATTTGTCAAGTTTACATTCTAAAAATGCCAAAGAAATTGAATGCTTACCAGAAATGAATCATAATACTATAAAAACCATTAATCTGAAACACTGTGACACTGAACAAATCAAAGCATCTGTTGAATTGTTGGATATTGGCCAAGATACACAGAATTTATTCTATGAAATAGACCAGGAATGTCATAATCGAATTAAGCACCTAGAAACTAGAGATGTCTTGGATATTCTGCATGTTTATATGAGAAAAGTTCCAAATAGAATAGTAAGTTATAAATTTTATGAATCTGCTCTCAAGGATTTATCAAGAAGATTGAAATTTCTTCATAAAAATGATATCATTCAACTGATTTTCTATATAGGTTTGAGAAAAAAGATGACTAGAGATCACGAATTGCTTAGGAAATGTATAAATCAGCTACTTGAATGTGATGCTGACTCACTGACAAACGAAGATCTTTGCATTATATGCAATGCAGTTTTTAAAACCACAACAAGAATGAATACAGATCGACTATTTTCTAAAGTAGTAACTAACATTTATAACAATTTAGAATTATTCAAAGATCCAGCACTTTTGATCACACTCTTAAAATCTATAAGACAAAATCGATACCAGAGTGATGAATTCTTATCTACTATGACTGCAACTATATTCTTCAACAAAACCCTCGACTACTATTCATTTTCTGCATTGGGACATATACTAGCTGTGTACTCAGATTATCTATATTATGATGAAAATATTTTGAGAGTCTTCACTGAAAAATGCATCCATCTCTTGAAAGAATCCGAATTTATTTCTACTAAAGAACACATGTCTAGTCACATAAGACTTAAGGATATTAAAAGATTTTTATGGTGTCTAAGTAACTTGAATTATAAGTTAAGTGCTGATGATGTTAAAACTGTGATAATTCCAAATATTTTAAAAAGAGTTAAAGGTGGTGATATTGAAGATGATTATTCTAGTTTGATAGAAATCAGTCTTTATCTGTGGATGTTGAATTATAGACCCTATGAACTTCTACCTTATTTTTTAACTGAAGATAATGTAAAACATATCAATGGTTAGTATGCAATCTTATACCATGCTTATAAAATTTTATTAATACATTTTTAAAATTATAGCTCTTTCAACACCTCTAAAACAAAGACTAAATGTTCTCCTTTCTTGCATTTTTTTTGAAGATAAAGACTTGCTTAAAGATCTTGATGTTCAACCATCACATTTGCAATACAACAAAGAAATTCAATTACAAAAGAGGCCTTTTCTAACAACTGTTATTGATTCTTTAAAAAACAATGATACTGATATTGAAAATTTTGACATGTCTTGCCAAATTCCCGGAATCCATATTATTGGGATAACTGGTTATAAGAATAATTTAAAAAGTGGGATTCATATTGAAATATTAGATGAATACACTACATTAAAAAATACAACAGAGTGTATACCTACAGGGCTAATGCAATTGAAGTTGAGGTTGCTTGAACAGTTAGACGAGGCATTAATAACAGTAAGTACTTACTAAGTAAATAATAATGTTTATTTATTATTTTTATATCAATTAGTGTTCAAATCAAAGGATATTACTGAATGCATCAAATCATAACAGCTATTAAGGTTATTACCACCATCTTTTAGGTGCACCATAATAAGGACAAATGAACTAAAATCTATCCATGTTAGTGAGTAGTCTTCTTTATTTTTAAGTGCATTTTATTTGTTGTATATTTCATAACAACGAACTTAAAGTGTCTTAGTACAAACAGATTTATATATGACGATTGTTTTTGTTACAGATTTAAGCTGACGAGCTGAAACTACTAAATGAACAAGAAATCAGAAATCTCTTATTGGAAGAAATCGAATTTGTTTGTTGATCAAAATGCAACGACTGATGAGTAATGTTTGTTCCCATGTTTGCCATATGTTTACCAAAACAACAAAATTATCCGTCCCCACCTGTATATTTACTTCTAGTCCTAGAGAAATTTCTCTATGCCTCTAGTCTCCTGTTCCAGTCTTTTACTTTCCATCGTAACTATTTTTTCTTGTTTTTTTTTTCTATTATTATTGATTATTTTATAATTTTATTTACTATTATTTACCATTGGAAGTGAAGGGAAAAAGCATCCCTTGTCACTCCTTATTTTGTTCAATTATCACCAAGTATCATGCAAGCTATACAATTTTATATTTAGTTCAAGTGTTCTCTAGTTTTTACTGCAAAATTACAGACTTCAATGTAACGAGGAGCTCAAAACCAAATTAATTAAAATTCTACTAATTTATATAAACAAGGCTGAATATTTGTTAGAATTATATTTAAGACTGTTTAGAACAATTTGCTCAATGGACAATTCCTTTTTTGGTTGTAAAGTTACTTGCATTGTAATATTTCAACACATACAACCAATTTTTATTGCTTCTGTAATCCCAGTCAAAGTTTTAAGTGTTTGGCATATCAGCCTTTTTGTGAAGAGACTCCATAGGGTACTCCAGTAGTTCAAAAGTTTCGACTGGAGGGTTACACTTTTAAAGCACTTGAAACAAAGTATTAGTCGATTTTTTGTAGTCTCTTTTTTTGTGTTGAAGTATTAGAATGCAAAACGTAGGCTGATTTAAGCTTTATGTTATTATAGTTGTTATTGGAATGTTTGCCAAAAAATTGTCAGTATTTTTACAATAATAAATTATTAATGAAATAAACTGCAATGTTATTTCCTCCCCAATTATTTACCCAAAATTGTTGAGGTGAGTAAGCTGAATGGCTGATCATTGTGTATCCAATAAGATTTGTAGACTTTCGAAGGTTTAGGATAAAAAGGAGATTAAAATTACATTTTACTATCTTAATTTATTGAAATACTATAAGCAATATTAAAACTAAATCACATACAACTTCATAAATTTGCTCTTTTTTTTACTTATAAAATTAATACATCCTTTTATTGTAAATAAACAAACGAGACATAAAAAAAATAACTTATTCCTCATTATAAGCATCTTGGGCAACTATATGTACAAGGACCCATCTGCAGGCCCCAAATAATGAAGCGATATCAAAATAACATCAATTATGGTCCACACCCCTAAACCTCCAAAACTAAACAGTTTTCCAATACCTTCTTGCCAGTGCCCCAAGTAAAATCTATCAGCTCCAAATCCACCTAATGTTATACTTAATAATAAAGTGGTGGACCATCTGTAGCCACCAGTCCAATTGCATACTAGTTTTTTCTTAAATGATCTGAATCCTAAAAAATACATAACTGATGGCATAAATAATGAATTAAACAGAAAAAAATTTATAAATACTTACCTAAGCAAATAATATCATCCTTAACAGTACAATTTGTTATATAATAAGATAGTGGAGAAGTCACCGAATTGCAGCTTGCTGATAATTCACAACTGTGTTCCCAATTATCCGTTTGGTAACAATATCTACATATATACTGCCTAGGAAAACTTCTGGCTCCCTATAAAATTGTTGGTTACCAAATTAAACTCAATTTAAAAGAAATTTACTTACACTGCATGAAACTCCATGTTCTGGTTCGCAAGTAGTGTTGAGTGTTTCTCCATAAATGCATTTTTCTTTTAAATTGCACTTGATACAGGATCCTTTTAAATTTTCGCATTCCAAATTGGTAGGGCAGTCAAGAATAACATCATTCTGTAATATATAAACAGGTCAACTAAATAATCAAATGGGGAATAAAATATAAAAAATATGTTTCAACTGAAAACAATATGAGAGGTAAAATGTTAAACTGACCAGTTTTTCAAAAGGAATATTTGTAACATCACTTTTTTTATTTTTTTGATCATCTGTAGAACTGTGAGACTGATTCTCTGGAAAGAATAATATTAGGTTACAATTGAAATGTGTTCTTAAACATACCCATTTGAATACGATTTGTTAATAAAGTTAAAAGAAGAAAAGTCGCTTTTCTTATATTTATATGCATACATCTCATTTTTCATTATATCGTTACGTTCTAATATAATATTTTTATTTTAAACAAAATGTCATAATATACTTAACCTAAAATTTTTTTGACATTATGTTATCTATGGTTTTGACTTCTTCTGTTCTTCAGGTTCTTCTTCTTGTTAGTTCCAGTGCTGTTCCTAGGGAACTTTTATTTGTGCAGTTGACTAACCTTAAATTTGCAATTTTGGCGCTAGGTGTGCAATTTTCAAAAATTATTACATTACATTAGGGGTTTTTCTCAATAAGAAAATATACAATGGCTATTATTTACTAGAATTCGGCTGACGACATAGAGGCACCTTATTCCTGATAAGGAGGCATCATCTTTAATAGGTATTCGTTGAATAATATGTAATTATAATAAAAACACTTAGTATATATGAAATTTTAATTATTACAGTGTAAATAACGAATGATTTAACCGGTTAAAATTATCTTTTTATGCAAAATAAAAACGCATTCAATTAAAAAATATGTATGAGATATAATCGAGACCAAAAAGAACACGAATGGTGCCAGTATGATCGATAGGTGGTGCAAAATGCATTTAAAGAAGGTAAACGATCACACTTGCAAGTGACCCGTGCTAAAATCTCGTTTAGATTATAAAATATCTATAATTATGTTTTTGTTATTAAATCAATATCTAAATTATGCTTAAAATAATGGATTATCAAATGTTTTTTATGGTACAGGGTCAAGTGTAAAAACATTTACAAGATAGAAAACAAAATTTAAATAAAAATTTTGATATTTTATCAAAATGATAAGTATGGAGAGGACCGAGGACCAGTTTTTTTGTGCTTTATCCGGTGAGATAATTTACCCAACAGTCAGTAGCTTCACGTGAAGACTCAATGTGCATAATCGAGATGATTTTTTAATGATTAACATTAGGATAGGCTTTTTTAGGTTAGGTTCTTACTGAGATTCAACTTTCTTATAAATTATAACCCCAATTAATTAACATTATCAGTTTAAATGAAAAAATGTTTATTTATTTTGTAGACTAAGCTAGACCTAATTATTCTAATAATAATAATAAATAATAAGCACACAGATTACTTTTTTTTGATCTTGTTTTGTATATATATATACGTGGAGACGTTGAAATTGGAAACTTACGAAATATACTTAATCAAATAACGTCAAAATAAATTACAAAATTGCCGATACCGATTTTTTTATAAGTAGCCGAACTTGTTCAATTTTACTTATCCAATAATAGAATTATATCTTAATCGATAGATATAAAGTTGTATTCGCAATCTTGTAATAGTAGGTTAGTGTAGGCTTTTGAATGAAGAGATAATCATAAAAAGTAGGTATGTTCCTTTTCTTATAATATAATAGCAAACAGGAACAGGACCTAAAAGATCTATTGCGCCCCCTTACTTCTACTTATTTCCTGAGGAGAGTCTCAGAAGCTAGTAGTTCCTTTAGTCCTATTTCCCGGAGGATGTCTGCAGGCTTCAACTTATAGGTAAATGTTCCTCTTCTATCCAGTAATCTCCCAGGTGCTGTGCTCTAGGATTCTGAAGTGCTGTGCAGTTGGAAAGTATGTGAATGGAGGTTTCTTCTTCCATGCCACAAAATCTGCATTATTCTTCCTCCACTATTTTGAGCATTTTCAGGTGCCCATTCAGGCGACAATGTCCCGTTAGGATCCCTGTTAAAACTCTTAGTGCAGTTTTACTTTGACTTATGCATTCATTTGATCTCAACAGGTTGTAGTCACCCAGAAGAGTCTTTGATTGGATAAGCACTCATATAGACCTTTCCAATGGTGGTCAGATCTTTTCAAAAAGGTTCAGGCCCTCAGAAAGGTAGCAAACAGGAAACAAGGAGTTTACATTTGAAATTAATAGGGGACTTCGGTCCAAGTTGCCAACCCAAAAAATTTCACATTTTTGTTTACTAATAATAAAACCATAGACAATCTTCATAAAAATATCCCAATCTGCATCGTGTTGTGCTCACTAGGTACAATTTAAAACCACTCAGAAAAATGGCTTCGCTCACTAATCAAAGTGCGTTCACAGAACTTTCACTCAACGGTTCTGCAACAGTTGTGTTTTCTGAACGCAGCCCCTAAAGATGGATGGCGTATTGGTGACATTATTGACGTGAAATCAGGTGCTCCAACAAAACTTTCAGCCAATCAGATATGACTTTTACAAATTTTGATATTTGCATCAAATTATGTAATTTGAAGAGTCGAGGCTCCGTTTACGGATATTTATAAATAATACGAACCTTCACATGACAAAATCGTCCGGAAATTTTCTTTCCCCAGTGGTAGAAAAATGTGAAATTTTTTGGGTTGGCAACTTGGACCGAAGTTCCCTATTGCCGAATGCCGACAAAAATTGCGCGACACGACGTCTGTGAAATGTCCATTCGACTTTTAACCACTTTATTGATCAATCATATTATATCAATAATAATAATTTCCACAAATTAGATTTGCGTAAATAATAACAATATAATTGCGATAAATTTAATGTTTTTTTTAATCTGTGTTTTATTAAAAATGATCTACGTCTTTTAAATTCACCAAAATATAAATAATATAAACATAATATGTATTACGCAAAAATGACGTTAACAAATAAAATTATGGAACAAAAATTGATACTAAGGGCGAGTTGTACCAAACACCTAAACTCGGTTTAATAATAACTGATGTTTAGACTGTGGCTGATTGATGTATTCATTATCAACAATTACATCAGTCTAAACATCAGTCATCATTAAACCGAGTTCAGGTGTTTGGTACAACTCGCCCTAAGGGTTGATAAAAAGGCATATATATGCTGCAAAGTTCTTTCTGCGCACCGAGCAGTTCAGTGCGATCAATTCGAACTTTCTTTACGTCTGACAGCTTAGATGTCGCGTCACAAAATCCACTGTATCTCCGAAATTAATTCGAATTTTGGAAAATCCGTTTAATGACATATTCTTAAAGGTATTAACTTTGAAAATATACTATACACCTGCCGATATAAAGGATATGTCTCCCAGTAACGAGTAACCTGTCCATTTTCCTGGGAAGGACATGATGGACGATGACCTAAGAGGACAACTCCTCGGGAGGATGTACAATGGGTCACATGTCACATGTGGCCTAAGTGCTGTGAGCCTACACTCACCCTCCCCACTCTACAGATCCCCCTAAATTAGTTGTTCTACATAAGAAGAGATTTATGTAGAAAAAATATGATTTGAATGATAACTTTAAAAAGAAAACAAAACCGACCTTACTATGGGTAGACCCAGTATTTCCAAAGGTGTACTGGTTTGATTTTTAGATTGAATTACTCTACCTTGATTGTAGACAACATTGACCGAATTTTCATTAAAAATTTCGTTTGAAGGTGAATTTCTATATAAATCTCAGTTTTGTATGCTAGCAGTCTTAATTTATAGTGCCTTATTGAAAATATGAAAAAAAAATTCCGTAAATTTTCAAACAGGCCTACCGTTTAGTTATTTTCCAATTATTTATTCTGTACCACATAAATTTACATATTTATCAAGGTAAGCTATGGGAAAAGTATGTACTAATAAAATGATATTACCATTTATTAATGAGGAAATAGGAAATATTCATATTGAACATGTTTATCTTGTGTTTTGATGTACTGCATCAATGTGAGAAATGTGATTTTCAGTCTTAATATGATTGGAGCTAAAGGTAAGTTATTTTTTATTTTTCAAGTCCCAAACAATATATCCAGATAGTGTTAACTTTTCAATTTAATTGTTTATTATTAAAAAAAAAATATTTATAGATTTATTATACAGGTTGTAACTACACTAATTACAAATTATACATAATCTGTAACTAGAAGCCCCTTTTACTTTTAATCTGAAATATAATAACTCAAAGCTTGCTTACACAAAGGAACTATTCGAATGAATTGTCTCAATTGTCAGATTAGCTGTGCCATTGCCATGCAGCAGAAACGTCAGTCAAATATACAGGGTGGTCGGACGATAATGAAGCAGAAGCAATCGCAATACCAAGACAGATTTACCTCATCACCAGCAGTGAACCATCTATTTTTGATCAAAGGGTTTTAAAATGATACATTACTTGACCTTTAATGCCATTTGAATATTTTGAAGTAATGCTTACCACCTCTAAGGGGGTGAACATAGATACCGGAAAAAAGTGTACCCCTTTGAGTTCCTGCGTTTTTTTAAACGTTGACGTGGTACCTGATAAGGCCTGTTTCACACGGTCAGGGTGTTTGATACCTTCCAGGTATCTGCTTTCTAGCAAAGGGTGAATCCAAATTTGCCTATTACGTTGTTTGTTTCGCTGATGTTGTAATAAAGCGAACAAAATATTTTTGCGTCTGCTGTATATCACAATCAACGGCAAACTGAAGTATCTAGCACAAAGTGGTCCGGATTTTCGCAGACTCCCGCGTGAAGAGAGATCCAGAGTGCCGCCAGGCCGGGCGATCATATGGACGGATGAATATCCTGACCGTGTGATAGAGGCCTATTGGTTCTGTTTTTTTTTGTCCGGGCACCCTGTATAACTTAATATTTATGCTTAGTACTCTGGAGTAAACTCCACAACCTGAGCTATCTATCTATCTATCTATGCTGTGCTAAAAACAAAATGGTATTCCATATTTGGTGACTTTCCTCTACACTGAGAAAACTATAGCCTCTCAAACTTTACAAAATCTACAAATTGTTCATATTGACGATGCATATATTTAGTTAAATAACACTTTATTATTTATCTTGTTGATTTTTTTTACATTTCTCATCAAAATAACGATTTTTTTTTAAATATTTTGTTGAAGTGTCAAAAGTAATATAATTTTGTTGTTCTAGTTGTCGAAACAACAAAATATATTCTCCTAAATGTTGTAAGAATATTCTAAAAACAAACAATCAGTGACATCTCAATCATACGATGCACAAAATCATGTTACGTCTACTGTATTATAGGCATAAAAAATTGTGATATCACCCGATTCTGTAACCAGTTAAGAAGCTGGAATGATAAAATGTTTATATATTTTTCTTTCATAACAGATAAGAAAATTTCAACGCTTATAAAACTGCCCACAATCATTCATTCCGCCCATTATCAGTGTTTACCGAACACTAGTCTAAGAGTGAAGTTAGGTCGCGCCTGAAGATGTATCCCAATATCGAAACATGTCGAACGGTCGACAGTGACAAGAACTCGTATTTAGAAAAAAATTGTAATCAAATTTTTGTGAGAGGACCTGCATTGACGAAAGATATTTTGGAAAAAGTTCACGCGGAGATTGTGCCTAAGAAAACTTATATTTTTGGTCGCGAGTTTAAGACTAAGAGGATGCTGTGTAAGTTTTTTAAATTTCAATTAAATTAAAGTATTTGTACGTGTCGGATATTGGGTTATTATCAGCAGCAATCATACAAGAACATTTTGATTATTTTAAAATTTCAAAACCGTTAGGCTTAGACTTTATAGTACTCGGACGTGTCAAATGTTAATACATAACAAAAAAGGAGAATCAAATATTAAACCATGATCTTTTCCACGCAAGCTTTTACTCTTTGAAGAGTAGATCTTAAAATCTGCTCTGAAAGAATGGCATTTCGTATTATCTCGATCATACTGTTTTAAGTCTGAGACAGTTGAGTCTCTACGCCACTGGTATCACTAACAGTACCTAATATTGAAAGCATTCACAGATTCAGAGTGAGTAATCTAATTTTCAAAGAAAAGTTCTTAAAAAGTACCCATTTCTGCAATTCACTTTTTTCTCATCCTTTATATTATCTTGCCCCCCTGGCCCGTATAATGGCGACACCCATGTGATACATACAGTGTGACCCATTTTGTTTGGAAGCACCCCTGTAAAATCCGCATTTCTCAACTGATTTTGATTTAATTTTTTTTGTTAGATTTAGTATCAAAAACAGTATTTTGGCACAAATTTTCAAAACTTAATTACTCTTTTCAAAGCCCTCTATGTTAATTTTTCTTTGCCAAAAAAGACAAAAGTACATTAGGCATTTTTTTTTCTCAAATATAACTATACAACTGGATTCAGAATCATCACAAATGTAAACTAGTAGAATTTTTTTTTTAAATTGTTATTAACGACAAAGTTATTACAACATGAATTTGGAAAAAGTGGTATTTTCATATATAATACCACGAGAGTGAACATTTTGTCGGTAAAATTTTTCGATTGTCATGAAAGTTTGTTGCTTGGCAATTTTGCGAATGACATTTTTAACAAAATTGGATTAAATGTCATGAGCATAATTACCTAAAAGCAACAAACTTGAATACAAGAGAAAAATTTTACCTTACAAAATTTTTAATTGAGTGGTATTCGACATGACTATTTCACGAGAGAAAAACTAAAAAATCATACGTTTAAACGTTTTATTTATTGCAAACTTCAATTATACAAAGCCAAAAAAATAATAACATGAAAAAAAATTACTTATTTATGTAAAAAGTACAATTATTATAATTGTACGTTGTAGCATTATTTTGGGGATTGTTTTGCATCATAACCTGTGATGAATTTAAGTTAGAAACTGAGGATTCCTTTTCTTTATTTCAATTTTCTAGAAGGTTCTCTATAAGTTGGAAATGGTGTTCTTCATTCAATTGTAAATTAATATGGTTTCAAAGAGTGGGCAGAAGAATGTCCTGTAAGCTTAATTACTTCTTGTTCACCAACTCCTTCTTTTGCTAATGCAGATATTGCAGAAGCTCTATGTGAATGATTGGTTATTTTTATTTTTTTTGTGTTTATACCAATTGATTCTGCCGATATTTTAGTCCACTTTGAAATTGTATTAATTCCCAATGGTGAATTTCTGTACCATATTCCTTTCTCCCAATTTGGATGTACTATTAAAAACAATATTGTTGTTGTTGTTAGATAAGGATTGGATTCTCTTTTTTCAATAATTTTTAAAAATAAACGAACGGGACACAAATTGTTGTTAGCATTATTTCGTACCAGCCACTTACTGCCAGATAAAGCTTTTGATCCTCCTTGTGTCGTTTTGGAAAAGAATGGATTATATTCTACCCTGCCAGTAAAATTACCTTTATTATCATATTTTTTTTTTGTAATTAATATCACAATTAGCAGCTTCATTTCCACGCCATGCTAATTCGAACGAACATAAATGAAAAAACTTTTTTTATAACCCATCAGGATTATCTTCAGAATAGCTTTCTACAATTTCCATTAATTCTTCTTTGGTAAACGCATTAGACCTTCTTTTTCTGGTTTCAGGTTCAGCCTGAAGCTTTTTACGTTATGTATCCCTGGCCAATCTAGCAATTTTATAGGTAATATCTTTAAATGGATCAAATTTGATGTTAAATTCTAGAAAATATTTTTCCTGAACCATTTGAGCAGTCGTATACCAAAGCGTTTTCACACTAGCTTCAGTATCATCAGTTCCATCTCTTTTTTTCATGTTAAAACCATAATCTTCAAGAATTTTTGCTATAACTTGCTCAGAAATATCCTTTTCTAACGTATAATTACGTGCGTCCAGAAACATTCTAAACTGTTCCCACGCAGACTTTTTTGTCTTCATTGTATTTCGCGGTATAATTTGCTTAATTGTACTCTCTATTTCATTTATTGAATTATTTCCAAATCTTGTATTATTCATGTTAATAATACTTATATAAATTTTTGAAACAGTTTTAATAATTTTTAGACAGTTAAATAAATAAATAAACAACTAAGTTTACTTAGAAACCACTAACAAAGATTTTATATTGAATTTTATCACAGAGTGATAGAATTTTATACACATAGATTTGATATATTAAACGTCAAAAAATTGCCGCGACAAGACAAAAAATTGCCAGTTCAAAACCTCCAAATTTTGTCAGTTATCAATTTACTCTAGTGAAATAGTCGGTAATATTTTACGTAGAATGTAGACAAGTTTCGAAATGGCAACATTGTAAAGAAAAACAAGGACTCAAACATATTGCACAGTGAAAATTCGAAGCCGATAACTTAACCCGTTCTGAAGTTATAGCTTCAGAAGGTAATGTAAAATTAGTCTATATTCTACGTAAAATATTACTGAAAAAACCGCTTTTTCCAAATTCATGTTGTAATAACTTTGTTGTTAATAAAAATGTTTTCATACAATTTTGGTAGTTTACATTTGTGATGATTCTAAATCCAGTGGTATTGCCTAATGTACTTTTGAATTTTTTGGCAAAGAAAAATTAACATAGAGGGCGTTGAAAATAGAAATTAAGCTATGAAAATTTGTGCCATGATACAAAAAGAATGAAAACAAAATCGGTTGAAAAATGCGGATTTGACGGGGGTGCTTTCAAACAAAATGGGTCACACTGTATATTTTTTTATTACACTTGTTGCAATTTTACATTTTATTACCGCAGAGCTTTTTAATATACAGAATATAATCTAAATCAATGACATTTTTCCAGTGTTTCGTATTGAATTTTATAAAAATGAACAAATAAATTAACAAACTAACATTTTTTATTGATAAACTATTATCAGATAAAATTGATTACAACCATTACACAACGTGTACGACGTTTGAGAAAAAAAAAGTGGTGTGATCCGTTATATGTCAAAAGTTTATCAACCTAAGACCGAGTTTTGCCTAAATATAACTTATCTCTAACAAATTAAAAAAAAATTATGTGCGCTTTAATACAGCTTATCATTTGTCAAATCGGTTTCTAGCATAAAAAATACATATACAGGGTGGTATACAAATTGGATACTTTTTTTATACCAATAAAATCTACATTGACAAGATCTAAAACACAACTAGTATAGTTTGGCAAGTTTATCTGAAGCTACGGGGCGTCGATAGGAGGCGAAGAAACATAGTCCCGTTTCAGATGGACGCGTATGGTACGCGCGCGTACAACCATCATCATCAAACAACCATCAATTAAAAATTTATACATGATCCGATTGGTCTCTATGATACATCATTTGAAAGCTAAGAATGTCTACCTTTCGATTGTGCAATTACTTTTTTTGAAGAAGTCGTCCATTTTTCAATAAAATTAGAAAACGCGGGCTCAAGGAAAAAACGCACTTTTTTTTGTGGTTTTTTTCTACCTGCTCTTTATTTCTAACATTTTAACACCTTAACTAGTGTAATGGGGGAATTCCCACCTTTCCATCGATTTATATAAGTCATACTTTTGATACCCCGGGGAAAAACCAGTATATCTAAATGTATACGCTATAATTTATTACTTTCGTTCCTCCGTCGTTCGCCGCGCGTGTGCTCTACGTGGCGCTCGTGTCGTCTGCACATCTATTTGTGGTTCGTGTGAGTCACGCCAGTGTTCGAATTATAAAGACAGCTATAATATGTTATCCCAAGAGGTAGAATTAGAGGAAACTGTAGACTCAGAAGAAGTTGTTGACGGGGTAGAGCTAGAGGGAGCTCTAGACCCAGAAGAAGTTCTTGACCAAGAATCAGATGATGACTGGTGACGAACAGATTTATGTCATAATTGCAATGTATTTTTATATACTTTTTTCATCAATTCACGGACAATTAACCCGCGAATCTCTTGTACTTTTGTTAAAAATTTTCTATGTAATATTTTAGTCTATAATGTATTATTCTTGTATCATTATATTGGGTTCTCCCGTTGATAAATAAATAAATAAATAAAAAAATATATATTTTTCTATAATAAATGAAATATGGAGAACGTTTATAACTCGTTATTCCAAAAACCTCAATCAGAGTATTATGGGTAAATATTCTTCACTCTTGAGGCATTTTCAGTTTTCTTTACCAAAAGCCTAATGAACTTCAGTTTTTTGCCACATGTGCAAAGCTGATTGTTGCTAGATTCAGGTCCACTGGTGAGGTCCATCTCGCTAGAATTAATCTTATAGCCCGTTTTCCTAATAAGTATATCTTGAGGCCTCATCTGAGAGGAAAACAATACCCTCGGAAATATAAATATCCATCAAAAGTGTCTGGTTACAGGGTTTCACATTTATGGCACAGAGGATTTTCCCAATCTGTAAAATGTGGTGGTGCCATCTACAATTGGTTTCCACAATCCAAAACATTGAAAATAATGGATTTCCAACACCCCCCAGCTCAAATTTTGTACAAAACTTGTATATTTCACAAGTCTCAAAATTTCCGGTATTTCAACCCGATTTTTTTGCAGAAAATATTAATGTTGCGAAAAAAATCATGAGGACCATTTTTGTAGAAAATGACCTGAACTTCAATTTTTATCTAAACCGAAAATCTCTAACTGCCATATTTTAGGAGATATTGGCGGAAAACCTATTTTCCTGGTCTTTTGGGGCCATTTTCTCCGCCCTCGCACGCGTTTTCATGCAGAACTTTGTCTCATGTTTAATGAGGTACCAAATGCAACTTCCAACCGGAAGATGAAAACAGGGCGTCATTAATGTTAACTTTGCCTTTTTTTCCTCCTTCATTTACTGGACTAGTTTCATTTTTTTAAATTTCAAATGTCACAGCATTTACAACAAAGATAGTATTAAAGTGAATTGATATTTTATGATTTTTGAACTCTTTAGGCTTTAAAAAACTAACTAGACAGAAAGGTTATCGGCTATACACTGTCAACATATTTACGAGCTACTTAATGAATTTTATATTTTAAGTCTGGTAGAGCACGTAATTTTTTTCATTATTTACAATAACCGCTTCTACCTTTATAAATGTGTACAATTATTTCAGTTAGAAGTTTGTTACTATACAATTTGTGGAAAATGTTTATGTTTGAGGGTTGCATTTTTCTCCAATTATGTCTCGAAGGGTTTTTCCTACTTTGAAGTTTCTTCTTTGGATTTCATATGATGAACACTCTAATAAGATATGAGACACAGTTATAGTTTTATCACATAGGGCACAAAGTGGAATAGGCTCCCGAGTCTGTGCCGTGTGTTAATCTGGTGTGTCCGAGGCGGAGTCGTGTGACGATGAACTGGTGCTGACGTTTATTTGTGTTGCATTGCCATTTTCCTATGTTAGGTTTTACTTGTTGGAGCTTTTTGTTTCCATTCAGTATTCCAGTTCTTAAGTATATGGTGTCGAAAGTAAGGTTTTAAATCTGATGCAGTCGTGTGGTAATGGACGTTAGGTTGGTTTGCAGGAAAACGAGCAAATTCGTCTGCTGTTTCGTAATATTTTTTGAAATCTTATTTTTTTGGAAAAGTTTTGTAAAGAGTAAAAAAAATATACGTTCTGTTAAACAATTCCAAAAGTGTCACATTTCCTCTCACAGGAAGTATTTTTTGGATTTATAATTTAAAAAAAACTATTTTCAAAATGAGTTGTTGATAAATTTCTAAACTAACAGTACAACTATACACTACACTGCTGAAAATGTAAAATTGGCAAAGCAAAACAATAATATTGTGTTGGCTTTGCCAGTGCCCAAAAAACAGTAATATGTACCAAAAATTGTTTACCATTAATTAACAATATCGTAACTAAATATGGCTAGACATTTCAAAATTATTTGTTTATTACTTCTAGCATAATACTGGAACTTTTATAGACATTTATTTGTCTGTATATGTTTGTCACAATGAATTAAATATTGTGAACTTTGATTTTAAATAAATAAATAAATAAATTATATATATATAGAATACCTAGTAATAATAATTTTATTACTTGAAATCCCCTATACCTCAAATTGAAGATTTTACAACTTAATGGTCTAATTGATTATAAACATATAATAAGTGTCAGGCATAGTGAAAAATATTTGAAATTTTAATTACACTTGTTTTAAATGAAAGAACCTCGAGAAGAATGAATTCCTTCGGATTGCACACCACCTGAAATTAGAATTCATTGTGTATAGAAAATTTATTTTTGTTTTGTAACCCCTTCAGAGAACTTTTTTATGGCGCACTCGTTGTAAAAAAGGCACTCGCTACGTTCGTGCCTTGCATTTTCGCAACTCGTGCGCAAAAGTATAACTTCACGCACTTGCATTATAAATAACAAATTTACAACAATTTTTTTTAATTCCAGTTATCGCTGGCCTGGGTATACTATTTTCAATAAGTCTTATGGGAGCCGTTCTAACCTGGTGCACCAACACCTTCGACGATCTCGTATTATCCGTAAGAACAAAATATTACAGCTGTCTAACTTGCTTTTACTGAGAACACACTATATATTTTCAGCAAATGATACTTAAGAACAATAGCGATGCCTTC
>CAJUYG010000117.1:305357-316675 GCA_910591675.1 Galerucella calmariensis
CTATATATTTTCAGCAAATGATACTTAAGAACAATAGCGATGCCTTCAATGCGTGGAAAAAACCATATGCGAAACTCGTGTATAACGTTTATTTATTTAATTATACCAACGTTGAAGAATTTCGAAATGGAAATGTAGAAAAATTACATTTAGAAGAATTGGGACCGTATGCATTTGAGTAAGTAGTTTTTAATAAAAAATACATACGTATGTATGCTCTTGATTGTATATAGATTGTCCCAGGAGATCGTACTAAAACTTGGGAGATGATAGAAGGGCTAAAAATACTGATAGTACTTCAAGCTTTAGTGGTCTATATCTCATTAAAGAAGGGGGTGAGGAGCAAACTTTATATCGAGTACTATCATTATGCTTAGTCTATCTAGACTCTGTTTCACAAAAGAACACATAACAATACCTGAGGAACTGGGATAGGAGTGTTCGGGCCAGGAACCAAACACTCTGAAAGCTTGGGAAAAACCCCAAGTATCTTTCAAGCGGAAATCCACGCCATAAGAAAGTGCGCCCAGTCCAATATTGATAAAGGATACAGAAGACAAAGGATTATCATAAAGTCGGATAGTCAAGCAGCCATTAAAGCACTGAGCTCTTGTGTAATCAGTTCTAAAATGGTATGGGAATGCATAGACAAACTCAATGAACTAGGCGAGAACAATAGTCACCTTACTATGGATTCCAGGACACACTGGAATAGAAGGAAATGAAATAGCAGATGAACTAGCAAAGAGGAGGAATGAAATACCTTTCTGGGGGCTTGCACTCTTTTGAGGAATCAGCCCCTGAACAGCAGCCTTAGGCTCTGATATTCAGATATTGTTATGTGCAGCTTCTCCACGCATACGATTGCAACTTCTGGAGGGTTTTTCTTATGTGAAATGGAATCTACCATCTTTTAAGGTTTTTGGTAGGAACTATGGGGTCAAGAAAATCTGAGTAATGAGAAAAAAATGTGTTTTTTTACAGAGAAACTCTAGAAAGAGTGGATATATCTTTTCCAACAGAAGACACAATTTCGTATAGAGACCATAAAATTCTCTCCTTCAAACCAAATCTATCTAAAGGGACGATAGACGACCAAGTTGTTGCACCCAATTTACCTGTACTTGTAAGTGTTATATTTCAAGAGCATTCAATTTTAATCACATGGTATATTGTTTTAATTTTAGGGTGGATCGGCTTTTACGAAATCTCAAAACTATTTCAATCGATTAGCTTTTTCTGGACTACTTTCGGGATTGGATGAAGAAGCTTTCTCAACAATACCAGTACAATCTTTTATAATGGGTTATAAAGACAACTTCTATAGCTTAGCCAAAAATTTTTTACCCTACGATACTCCAGAAGAAGTGGGTTTAATGGTAAACGTAAGTATTTTTGTCTTCAAAGATGCCTAGTTTCTTATTTATGTTATTTTTTTGTTTTTAGAGAATCGGTAAATCACCATACAAAATAACTATAAATAACGGAAAAAATAATTTTGATAAATTTGCCAATTTAGAAGAATACAACGGGAAAAAACAGCTAGACTATTTTTCCGGTGAGACCTGTAATAGGTAAGAATTTATAGAATATACAGAGTGTCCCACGATATTTACGTTTCGGTTTTCTAGTGCTATCTTTTTAACTAAAATATTTTCAAAAGATGGCAGACTTCCGGTTACACCGGAAGTCGACTGTAACTTTGTTGTTTTGAATAGAACACCCTGTATATTGAAACATTTTTAGAATCTAAGTAAAATTTTAGTACACTTTGGTCTGAGAACTTTTTTCGAAAAATGCATACTTTTTGAGTTATTGATTTTTTTGTAAAAAATTTGACGGTTGCAGACCCTTGTAAATTATTTTTTGAAGAGGATACCCTTAAAGATATGAAAATGGTTTCTGTTCGGTTGCTTTTAGCAAGGTCAGACGTATTTGAATCTATATTTAAAAATGTTTTATTTTATACAGGGTGTGTATAAAAAGTGTTCAAAGTTTAACTTCATAAATATTAAATTTCTTTATTTTTTTAAATAAAACCACCCGGATTTTTCTATCTTAATACATTCAGGGGTAAAAAATAAGGCAAATTCATGTCCACTTTCCTATACCTAAACCTTACCATTATCCAGATATTAAATGTTTTCTGTAAATTTTTAGAGATGCAGGATATCTTACTGCAAATAAAGCACATATGTTCTTGTAACAACTTTGCCATATTTACCATGTATTAAAAGCAAATTTACATAATCTTTTTCATTTCTTAGTGCTTGTATCAACGGGTCAAAATAAAATTTAGACCACACCTGCATCTCTCAAAATTTACAGAAAACATTCAATATCTGGATAACGGAAAGGTTTAGGTATAGGAAAGTATACATGAATTTGCCTTATTTCTTACCAATGAATGCATTAAATTGGTAAAAACCGGGTCGTTCTATTTAAGAAAATAAAGAAATTTGATATTTATGAAGTTAAACTTTGAACACTTTTTATACACACCCTGTATTAAATGAATGAATTTTTCAACATAGATTCAAAAACGTCTGACCTTGCTAAAAGCAACCGAACAGAAATCATTTTCATATCTTCAAGGGTATCCTCGTAAAAAAATAATTTACAAGGGTCTGGAACGGTCAAATTTTTTACAAAAAAATCAATAACTCAAAAACTATGTATTTTTTGAAAAAAGTTTCCAGACAAAACTATACTAAAATTTTACGTAAATTTTAAATATGTATTAATATACAGGGTGTTCCATTCAAAATAACAAAGTTACAGTCGCCTTCCGGTAGAACCGGAAGTCTGCCACCTTTGAAAATATTTTAGTTAAAAAGATCGTATCTGAAAACCCAAACGTAGAAATTTTCATGATTTTACTGTAAGTATTTTGCCATATACAGATAGTTTTACCTCGTCGTTGGACACCCTGTATACACTGCTACCAAAATCATACAAAATAGTTACGTTACTGTTCAACTAACACCATTGTTTTCAGTATTCACAGCACTGATGGTGCTTTAAATCCCCCGAAACTAGTACGAGCTAAGCAGCCTCTCCAGTATATCTTCCCAGAAGCTTGCAGAACCATGCCGCTGGTGTTCAACAAAGAAATAACTGTACTTGACGGAAGAGTTCCCGCATACCAATACGTTCATCCAGAAGATATTTTCGATTCAGCGGAAGAAAATTTTGAAAACGCTTGTTTTTGTAGTTCGGGGCAATGTCCTTTGAAGGGGGTTTTCAATGTGTCCAGCTGCAACTACGGTAAGTAAACTACGAACAGATTAAACAATTATGGTTAACTTCAATAGGTTGTTGTAACACGAAATTTTATTGACGAAATGGCGGAATTGGAAGAAGCAAGAGCTGATTTACAAGAGCTCACAGATGATGAAGACTTTCGAGAGTTTTCGAGGCTGGGACAAACCTCTTATTTCCAAGAAATGTGAATATTTTGAAGATCTAAATTGTATTCTTTATTTTCCAGGTTGTCCAATGTATATATCCCATCCACACTTCCACAGAGGAGACCCAAGTCTAGTAAAATATTTTACCGGCTTACATCCGGAAAGGACAACATACAAATCTTATTTTAATTATCATCCTACCATGGGTTATTTATTGTCAGCCAAAAATAGTATACAGCTTAACATACAAGTCCAAAAAGCTAGTGCGGTATCCCAAGTGGATATGTTCGATGATGGTATGATTCTACCGATAGCCTGGATCGAAGGGGTAGGTTTTTAATATCATTTAACTTTTGTTATTCCATCCAGAAAATTGTTGGAAGCGATTTTGATTCTTAGGTTAGGTGAGTGGGGTGAGTTTTGCCACTGATCCAAAACTCTTCTTGCGCTGTTTTTTTACCAAAACATGGTTCTGGCCCAATGAAATCATCTACGACACATTCCCGTAAGGTGCTTCTGAACGGGCAAAATTTTTAGTGCAACACAGTGGCTGGCAACATTGCCAGCAGTAACAGCCGTGCTCCGGCCATATAGCTACACATGTTTTGTGTTGCCTATGGATTTTATTGGTTGCAGCAAGAGTTGCCGGACGAACGCTTGGCCAGCGAAAATACTCTGCAATTTTACTTTGTTTTGGTCAAAGATTACAGAATAAAAATATAAGATGTTTCACTCCAGGGCGGTTTGATTCAAGTTGCTGTCCCAAACGGACGCCGCTCTCATAAATTATGTTTACGACTCGCTTTTGTTGTCAATAACGAGACCGGTAGATACCAGATAAATTCGAAAAGCTTATTTCATTTTAAGCTATACAGGGGTAATTAGAGAAATATATATTTAAATTAATAGGATTTCTTTATCACAAAGGTTTATTTTTAAATGTTAATTATTTCGAAAAATGTTCGGGATATGAATTTGAAAAGGTGAGTAAAAAATAAACTTGAATTTTTAAAATGAATCAATTCACAGTTTTTATCCAGCATCTTAGTAATTTTGTGATACTTATTGATAATCTAGCAGATATTTATCACAAATTCAATTAAATATGCTCTTTAGCCACCAGAATAATAGGGCCACTAAATCTTAAATTTTGATCTTTAAATAACGCGTATTGGATTGACAAGGTTAAAACAGTAAAAAGAGAAGCAGCTGTAGGATACCTTTATTAAAAATTTTTATAAATGTAAAATACTAAGTTTGGAGTTTGGTTTATATGTTAAATTTAATCTATTGTCTTTCAAATCTTTCAATATACATTTGAGAGTAAAATATATACGGACTCTGGTATAGAGACTGGCATTATATTTGAAAGGAAATTGATTACATGGATGATGAAAAGAAAATTTAGTAAATTCGTACAAAAGGAACTGACCAATTCCCCTTTGGTTAGCTATAGAATTGAATTTTTGTGTTTTCTTGCGTAATGTACTTGTTTATACAATATCTTTATTATAAAAATAAATCCGTAATTTTGTATAAGCTAATATTACAAAATATTTAGTGTTTAAGCTTTGCTATTAAAGAGAAAAATATTAATATGACTTTTTGCTCATTTCAACAATTAATTAATACATTCAAAAAATCTATACAACATAAATATAAAACACGAACAACCAATAAACACCGTTCTAAAATAACAGAGCTCGACGGGCGACGTCCCGTATAATATGCCAAATTAAATGCAAGTAAGGACGTAGCGACGTACTGTACCATCCAAGTCACCAGACAGTCACCAGCGGCATTGATGCTTTACGCGATAAATTCGAACGAGTGGAACATCTTATATTTTTATTCTATAATCTTTGTTTTGGTGTTCGTTTGTAGTTGTTAATATGATAAATTTGGAGGTTAAAGTATATAAAATGACTAATACTTGGTCGACTGAAAAGATTATTGAGTTTATTAACGAAATACATTCACAGAGTTATAGAGTGTGGAATCCGGAATTTATAAAAACAGAAATGTCGAAGGTCGAATCCACAATCTAATCTTCTTTTTCTTCAACTTTGTGTTTAAAACAATATAAGTCGCTGCGACGCGAATAATTTCGTCAGCCATTCTTGCACGATTGTGTAGCCCGTCTACCAATCAAATTATTTTCATTAATGGGCCATAGTGTTGCAAAAAATATTGCCGAGATATATATATGCTAAAATTGAAATGTTGTCATGCTGGCTAGGCTATAGTTGCCAATATTGCAGCCACATATTGCACTAAAAATATTGCCCGTTTAGAAGGTGCTTAACAATTTACTCTTAATTGAGTTTTGCAATAAAAAGGATCACACCAATTCGTTGGCTGATAAATAAATAATGTGTCCGTTTTTTTCCAGGTTTTAGATGACAAAACTTTACCAGAAGATATGGTGAATCTGATAAATCTAACAACTTTCACAGTTCCAGTTATCTATTTGGCATTGCAATACGGTTGTCTACTTACCGCCATAGTCACGTTTATCTGTCTCATTCTTGTTATTAGACAAAAGTCTACAAAAAACACATTGCCCCAGAGATTAATAAGATCGCACCAAGGGTACTACGTAGCTAGCTGATGGGAGCTGATTGTAACTAGCAGAAAATAGATTGCGTTGAACAATGGCTTTGTACATTATACCTACTGCCCAAGACTGAAGACGGAAACATACTTAAAATTTGTTATTTATTATTGGAAGAAATGTTTTGGTCAACCGCAAATTTGCTCACTTATCGAATAGACTTTTTTTCATTAGTAGCCGGTTTTTTTGGTAGCTGATTGAATAAAACAAAAATTGTATTATTTTGAATGTCACAAAAAATCTGGAAAGTGGGAGCGAACTTAGCCCAGCGAGCGTACTTCTACTTAGACCTATTTCCCGGAGGAATTTTAGGATGTCTGCAGGCTTCAACTTCAACTTACTATCCAGTAATCTCCCAGGTGCTGTGCTCTGGGATTCTGAAGTGCTGTGCAGTTGGAAAGTATGTGGATGGAGGTTGCTTCTTCCGTGCCACAAAATCTGCATTCTTCTTCCTCCACTATTCTGAGCTTTTTCAGGTGCACATTCAGGTGACTATGTCCCGTTAGGATCCCTGTTAAAACTCTTAGCGCATTTTTACTTTGACTTATGCATTCATTTGATTGTAGTCACCCAGAAGAGTCTTTGATTGTGTAAGCCCTTCCAAAGGTCAGATCTTCTCTTTTCCTCGGCTTTACCTATTTCTTCAAATATTACATTGGGGCTGATTCCGCAAAAGAGTTCAGGCTCCAAGAAAGGTATTTCAGTCCCCCTCTCTGCTAGTTCATCTGCTATTTCATTCCCTTCTATTCCAGTGTGTCGTGGAATCCATATTCTCGCCTAGTTCATTGAGTTTGTCTAGGCATTCACACGCTTGTTTGGAACTGATTACACAAGATCTCAGTGCTTTAATGGCTGCTTGACTATCCGACATTATGAATGGCATGTGTATAAATAATTGTTTTTGTTTTAATCAATTTTGTTGTTAGTCTGTTATAAAGACTGTTAAAAAATACTCATTATTAAGTTATAAGCTAAATTTTTGTATTATTTGTAAAAAAACTCATGTCGAGTGGTAATAAAATTTTTTTTAAAGAATTAGTCGTTTATTCAAACACCTGTGAGGGTATTCCCGTAAAATAGAAAAATAATGGTTGTAAAAGTGGAGGCAATAAAATCAAGAGAGAAAGAATATTGGTCATCGACATTGGTATTTCTAGCCAGTGATTCACCTGATTATTATGGTATAAAAACAAGTTTCGAAATAAAATTATTGTTTATTTATTGATTCAATCCCGATTTTTATGTCGATAAACTGGTAATAATTAAAAAAAATTGACGTAATAAAATATAAACATAAGTACCTACATTGTTGACAAATTGTGGCATCGAAATTCCACAATTCAATTATCAGGGGTATTAAATTTTTATAAAAAAACAATCCACTCATTGATTTCTGTTTCAATCAAACTAAATTGTTCAGGCTTTGATCATATATGGATTTGTTTATTGTTAAAATTCTGGTACAATATTAACAATAACAATACCCGAACATGTAGTATAGGTTCTATAGCAAATTACAAATTTAAAATCTATCCAAACAATTGTTTATCCTCAGGATGACTCTTATTGATGTTAACTTGTCAGTTTGTTTAGGTTCTATAGTCCGATAAATAAAGTCTCTGATCCGTTTTTTGCCAGAGTGTCGGCCTCCTCATTGCCTTTCCTTGCCTAGTATATCAAGGAACTGTAGATTTTATCCTGTTTGAGCTCAGTGCTTTAAGAGCAGCCTGGCTTTCTGACAGAATGTGTCAGCTGGTTGGTTTGCCTTATAATTTTTGACCCACTAGCTATAGTAGCATCATAATTTTACCTTCTTTCGGCTGACAATTTTTATATACAGAGTTTGTGCTACTTATACCGAGTCAATATCCCAAATATTGTCAAAAAAAACCGGTTAATATGTGGCTCTGCTCCGATTCTGGCGGACTTTTGTTTGAAGAATAAAGACATTTGTGTTATATTTTTATTTCGAAAATGTATGATCTTGTCATGCAGCAAAATTTCGTGGTAAGAAGAGAGACATTGAAGAGATTAAGTCCTTAGGTGGTAAGACTGGATGTTTTTTTCTTCAAAAATTGTTGCTATTCACCTTTAAAAATAGAGTTAACCTTATAGATGAAGTTTTATGAAAATATAGTGAGTTTTGCAATTTTATTTATTTAAAAACAAATTGATACTTGTTTAGTGTTCCCTTTTTTTTATATCAACATTGCCAAACTGAATAACAAGGACGAAATATTGCCAAAACCTGTTTTTCATTTGAA
Organism: Galerucella calmariensis; assembly: GCA_910591675.1. Lineage (NCBI taxonomy): Eukaryota > Metazoa > Arthropoda > Insecta > Coleoptera > Chrysomelidae > Galerucella > Galerucella calmariensis. Next base: position 313,646 of record CAJUYG010000117.1, read on the forward strand.
GCAAAGTTTTGTTTACAATTTATATATACTGGCATTATAGTTAATGGGGTATTCCATAAATGCATTTGCTTTTGTACAGTTTTATGTGCTGGACATCTAAACTCTCTTACTCTTTTTCAAAAAATATTTTTTAAGTGATCCAGTGCAACATTTAGATTTTGTTAATTTGTTGGAAACTTTGTGAAAGAAGCATGCTTTTAGGTAAATAGTTCTTTTATTTTGATTGTTGATTTCTAAAATAATAATTGTTTAAATATAATTTCACATAAATCTTGGAAATGTTATATTATTTTTTTTATTGGTGAAACATTTTACCTATTTAAAGCACGCCTCAGCGTGTTTAAATCGAACTTTAAAACACGCGCGTGTTTTAAAGTTGCCGTGGCAACATCAACAACTCGAGAAACGAAGTCTAAATCTATGGTCTAAATCATGTCTAAATGACAATTTTTTTATTATTTATCTGACAGGAGTAGTTTGTAACGTCAATTTGACATTTAGTTCTTATTTCTAGCTATGATTTCCATTTCCTGTTGTTGTAGAAGTTATAGACCAGTATTTATAATTTCAAAGTGCATCAATAAAAAAAAAGCGTAAAGTATTCGTGGATAACTGGTCTTTAAAACACTTGCTCTATTTCGAGCACTCCGGCTTCGCCGTCGTGTAAAAACAAAACACCTTTGGAGAGCTCTCCCCGTTTTTTCTCTTCAATTTTTTCCCGTAGAGTGGTCAGTAATGTCGAATAGTAATCTCCGGTTATTGTTCTACCCCTATCCAAAAGAATCAATCATGATTACTCCATGGCAATCCCAAAAAACTGAAGCAAGAACTTTTCCAGCAGATTTTTGGACACGAAACTTCTTAGGTCTTGGAGAGGACGAAGGACATTGATCACCAAGGGTATTAAGCATATCTTCGTAAATCTGCTTACCTCTTAACCCTTTTAAATACAGGTACTTGATGATGGCTCGATACTCCAATTTTTCGATTTTCACAATTTCGGTGGACATCTTTTTTTCTTTCAATTTATTGCGTAACTATGGTTTACTTTTTTTGACGTCCAACTTCACACTGACACTTCTAATGAGTTATTGTTCGTTACTATGGTAACGCAATATTTTGCTTATGCATAGAACTTGTCTAGGCTAAGTAGATATCAATACATCCTCGTATTCATCAATATGCAAATGAAATCTTTGTTGGAAAAGGCAAAATATGTGAGGCTGTGCATTAAACCGAGACACTATATACCAATCCACAACCGAGGAAAGCAGGGACTATACTGAATGTTTTTATTTTAGTTAAAATCGGCCTGGTTCTATTGTCAATAATGAGTATCATCGGAACTTATATAATGTGGTTTACCAATATGTTTCATAACCACATTCTCTCGGTAAGTCAACTCTTATATTTTTTCACTCATCTTTACTACAGTAGCTTATTTATTGGTGTTGGTATTTTAGCAATTGGTACTTAAAAACAACAGTAAAGCTTTTGACATGTGGAAGGATCCTTACTGCAGAATTCTGTATAAAGTTCACCTATTTAATTACACAAATATTGATGATTACAGAGACAAAAAAGCAAATAAATTACACGTTAAAGATATGGGACCATATACGTATGAGTAAGTGATTCTTTAATATTCAATTTTGAGTTATGTGCAATAAAAAAATAATAAATATACCACAAATAACATTCAGAAGATATAAAAAAGTTCAATAGTCACTGCCTAATCTTTTATTTTGATTCTATTGTTAAATTTTAGAGAAGAACTTAAAAGAATTGATGTATCATTTAAAAAAAACAATAAAATTTCATACAGAGAAAATAGAATACTTACATTCAAGCCCGATTTATCAAAAGGATGTGAAAATGACACGCTGTTTGTGCCCAATATACCAGCAATTGTAAGTAATAGCACATTTTTTACCGAGTAGAAAAACCTAGCATTCCTGTTTTTTAAAACATTAGCTTGAATACAGGAGAATGATTTTTTTATGAATTTCAGACTGCGGCAGTTTATATCAAAGATCAAAGTTATTTTTGGCGTTCAGCATTGTCTGCTGCTTTGACAGGAATTAACGAAGAAGCTTTTGTTGCCGTATCAGCTAACTCTATGATAACTGGTTATCGAAATAGTATTATTGACATAAGTAAAACTTTTATAATGCCCGATATTCCTGAGAAGACCGGCATCTTACTTTCGGTATGTACACAATACGAATACCGAATTACTGAGTTCGTAACAATACTATACAAATATTTTCGTTAAACTAACAAAAATACTTGCTTTTAGAGATCGGGTGTAACATCTTATAGACTGACAATAAATACAGGTGAAGAGGACATTAACAAAATTGGAATGTTGGAAGAATTTAACGGAAATAGATTATTCGATTCTCGTTTAGATGAAACTTGTACAAGGTAATTAGCAACTAATCTTAGACACCTTGTTTGAACAAAGCTACTGTGAGAGATTAGGCTACATCCAATGGCGGCAGAAAATCACAGCAGTTGATCTTTATTTCTGGGGGGGGGGGGTTAATTACCCCCATTACCCCCCCGTATATGCACCCCTGTTGACGAGTAAAAGCTTATTCGAATGTTTTTTAAAGGAGTTTTCACTTTTAGATAACTTGTTCTAAAATATAAGTTTTTTGATAAAATAACACTGCACAATGAGTTATGCTAACAAAAAAATTTTTCCTACGATCACTACCCAAAGTAGACTTTTGCACACTGAAATCTAACCGCAAAGTTGATGTTTTACGCGATCTGTCATAATTGACATTTACGCTCTAGAGCGTACTTTTCCGCTCACCTGTTTTCATTTACAATAAACTAAAGAAAGGTAGTAAATAATAGATATATTAAAACAAAATGTAGAGCAGTCCGAATATTTTAGTTGAAATATTAATATTTGAAGATAATTCGAACGAAATTAATAAATATTCCTATATAATTTGACTGACATCTACAATTTATACAAGTTACTGGATTTACAACGCTGCAGGTTACGCTACCAAC
>CAJUYG010000117.1:330619-386515 GCA_910591675.1 Galerucella calmariensis
GTCTTGGGCAATACTGTTATTCTACTTCTATTCCATTTAAAATAATGAAGCTGGTCTATTCGTATTTGTTTATTTATATCTTTTTCTATAATTTATACTTCTAATGATGCAAATTTAGTAATTTGTGAAACCAGTATTTTGAATAATTTACTTACCACGTGATCTACTTCTACAAACTTTTGAAACATTGTTTATCCGCAAGTCACTGGATTTTTGAGTTTTTCTTGAAATTATTAAATTATTTTTGTTATTTAAATCAGGTAGTTTTCCTTTATATGTAGCCATTATTTTCCTTAAAAAAAATTTGTTATTTAATATTAATTAATTGGGTTTTGTCACCAATATATTTTTCTCTCCATATCGCTTGTAGCCGAAGTTAAAAAGTTTGTTCACGGGACACTCTGTATACTTGTTTTAGTGTTAATTTTAATCCTCCAAAAATGAATAGACATTAGACAGTTAATAAATAGGAAATGCCAATCACATTATTTTCAACATCAAAATTTTAATAGTTAACGTCCTCTATATTTATGTCTAAGATTGCAGAAACAGTTCTATACTTTTTGAATGTGAATCTGGTTACTTTAAAAACATAATTGCATTGTTTGAGGTCACAAAATGAGGTTATACATTTTTTTTAAGTTGTATTACTAATTCTTCGAAAAGAACATTAGTATATTCAAGATTCTACATTTAGTTAAATTTTTGTAAACAATGCAGTAATCAAATTTTTAAACTTTAGTTCTTCAGCAATTTGTAATAAATATATTAAGTCTAAGAAACAAAAATGTTAATAAATTATTCCTTATTTAACTTATATATTTGCTGTAGAATATTTTATATTTTGTGGAAAATAGGTATGGCATAGATAGATAATATATTTCTTTATGGTATATTGAACTGATTGACCTACTCAAATCAAAATTAATAAAATTTAAATCAGTTAGACGTGTATTATTAAAACCATCTTAATATTGTCCACAATGATTATTTATTTATTTGTAGTGTCAAGGATGTTTCAATTTAATCTAGAGCGAAATTTTACTCTATCAATTTTTGGAAAAATGTTATCTCTTCAAACAATAGCAGGGGGCGAATTGCATTTTATCAAAAAAACTGTGGAGAGCAAAATTATAGCTTTTAAAAGAACAAGCAAAACCCTTTTCTTATAATTTTTCTAAGACCAATAGGAACCGAGATATGGCCCATCAATGATTAGCTTTTTTTCCCAAATGCAAAATGTGATAGATTCAAATACCGGAAAAATGATGCATTTTTCGTAGAAAACTCATAGAATCTTTTTCAAAGAGCATAATAATTATGACAAAAATAATGTCAGTACTGAATTTTTTAAACAAAAAAATCGGTGAAAACAACCCCCTAACTACCCCCCTAATTGAAATTGATCTTTACCCTTGTGCATTTCACTTTGTACATGTATGGTAAATATGTCCAAGAAGTTTGACCAATTTAAAACTCATAATTTTGTATTTTTTACCCTTTCTTTCAAATTAACTCCGAAAATATTAGAGGTACAAGCAAAGTTAAAAAACGAAATTGTAGCTTTTTTTATAACCAAAATTTTCCTGTAAGTGGATTTTTTGTACAGTTAATATTTGACGAGATATAGCCGTTTAAAACGTCTATTTACGCACGAGCACCACCTTTTTTTAGCCCTTTAAACTCACCCCATTTAAAAACGAAAGGGTCTAAAGAGATTTAACTTACAGATCCTTGTAGTTCTTGAAAAACCCCACAAAATCGTTATTGAATAAACTTTTTATCATCAAAAATAAAGAAAATACGTTAAAAAAACCAATCGATTTTTTTTTCGAAAAATTCCAATTCAATTTATATCTATTACAATAGTTTATAAAAATTGCAATGTTGTGAAGGGTGGTTTTTAAAGGTTGAAAAGTTACTTAATGCACGTGACACATTTTTTTTACAACAGAATTATTGAGCAAATCCCTATTAGCATTAATTATTTTTCTCTTGACAAAAATTATGCCAATATTTTCAATAAATATTTCACCCTTCGAAACCCCCGTATGCAAATTTTCAGTTCTCATTTACCTGTAGTTCTCGAGATCCGTCTAATTGACAGTTTATAGGCCGCACCCTGTATATTATTCAAAGATCATTCGAATACAATAACCGAAAATATGTTGAGTGTTCACGGTTTAAATTAAAAAAGAAACTGACCGAAAATAAATTTGACTAATTTCTTAAATTGAAAATTATGATTTTTCTTAATTATTTTAAAAAGACGTTCAAATTATATTTATCAGTATTATTTTTATTAAAAACAGTTTAAAGTATTTAAAAAAATTAATATATAGTATTTAAATCGTAGACTGATTGTTTAATAAAATAAATTAAAATATTAAAATCAATAAAAATTCTAAATAATTACTTACCGTATTAATAAGGCTGCAACAACTTAACAGTTACAAAAACAAAACAAAAAACAAACAATTCAACAAAACATAACGCCTAGTCTTCTTAGTTGACTAAAGTTTACTGATGATCATTTTCCATTTGCTTATATTTTCTCGTTAAATAGATTGCCTGCAAAAATGTGACCACCTATTTACCTATCTGAACCTTTGATTGGTATTAGCTGACCTTCGCGACGTTCATTATTATAAAACCAAGTTGCACTAACGTATGTATGTCCACAGCCATTGACCTGATCTTCTATAATTTCTTCACAAGGATGTTACATTTTGGTTACATTAATAATATTCAATCATTTACATAAATTAATTTTTATCTGATCATTTTTAAGTATTTGTATTACTAAAATTATATGTAGGTTACTTTTATTTGTAAATCGCTAAATTATTGTGCACAACACTCCTATTTTTTTGGAAAAAAAAACTACAAAACAGATCTTATGGTTTGAGCCTTTTCAATCTTCAGAATCTGTTTCTTTAAATCGATAACAAGAAAACAATTTGATGTAAAAAATGTTTATATTTGTCAATTAAAAAAAAATATTACATATTTACATTTAAATAGAAATAATATTATAAGATAGTATTTATACAAAATTTGATGAAATAAATTACAGATGCCATATAAGAAAAATGTTAATAAATTAATGAACATTGTAAAAATTACAAAAATTAATTGTTATAGCATAATAATTTAACAAATATATAAATAATACTCTTACATCTACTTCAGTTCTTATATGTACAAAACCGTATTTCACTAAATGTAAAGTATCTTACAGAAATGGTATTTTTAACATAAAGTGTTGGTATATATTTACTACTTTAGAACTATGATTTCGATAATAAAAATATGACATTGTTTATAATTTTATTGGGGCTAAAATTTTAAATTTGTATATTCATAAGCATACAATATGTCCCCTTATAAGTTGGAATCATATGGAAAACTTTTTTATTATTAATTTTAAGAAGAAAAGTTATTCCTCATAAAAAGTTCTGCATTATCTAAAACCTAAAATACAGTCATCAAATATCAAAAAATTTTAGTCGTATACGAGGTTTGTCAAAAAATATTAGTTTCACTCAAGAGTAAAGTACCTTTAAATTTGACATTATCGAAAAATGTTACTAAAAAAAGTTGGATATGTCGAAGTATTAGTATGAGTGAAAATTAAATTTGTTTGTTTCCAACATTAATTTGAAAAAAGTTTTCCAAATGACTCCAACTTAGGGGGACATATTGTATAGTTTTGTTACTTTATTCAATTTTTCTTGTTTTACCATTTATACAGGGTGCTATTTATTAGAAAAAAAGGTATTTTTAATGGGACACCCTGTCCTGTTCAAGTTTTAATTCAAATTATAATTACTTAGTTTCGTAGTTTTTTGAATATATCAAGACTGTCTAAACTGATTTCGCAGGTAGTGTTTCACTGCATACTGAATATTGACTCTAATTTCACACTAATTTGAGATTAAAATTGAATGTAATGCAATCAAATCCAAAAAAAACTTCATTATTCTAAAGCACCCAAAAATCCTATCAGATTATTTGTATAATAACAAGTAGGCCAGACGATAGAGGTAACAACTACAAGTAATTAGCAATACGGCTAATTTTTTTTCATACGTACCTGAAAGTATGTAGATTAATTTAAAAAAAAAGTTTACCTGTCTATCGATTTCCCAAATTAGAAAAAAATATATTAAAATTTTTTTTTTCGAAATTTTTTAATATTTCGCGCTGGGAGGAAGGTAGAGGAAAATAAAAAATACCATCTTGTAGGGGGAGTGTTTTGCAACAAAAAAGGTTTCCTGCGTTTCTTTCGTCCGAGCAATGGTTTGTCCGGAAAAAATTCGGTAAACTAAGTTTGTATAATTTGGGAAATCGACACTGGTAAACTTTTTTTTATATTATTCTATATACTTCAAGGTACTTATAAAAAAAATCAGCCGTATTGCTAAATTCTTGTACTTTTGGTCTAAAATGACCCATACCGACTGGCCTAAAGATACCTAAATAAACTAATCAAGAAAATTAAATAAAATTAGTAAATTAAGGCAATAATAGTTTGTACTTCAGTTAAATCCATCATTTTTACACCCCCGAAACTATCAACTAAATTCATTTCCTTCATACAAATTTTCACAAGTTTCTAATAATCTCAAAATCGGATTAATATTATAAGGAAATAAATCCCTCGAAACTAACCTACTAATTTTCATTTTTAAAACAATTAAAACACTCATAGTGTCGTCTAATTCACTACTCCTCGAAGTACTACCCTCTCCACAACTACTGATAAACTTAGACCAATTTCTTTTAGTAAATTTCAAAAACCGCAATAAATAAAGTAAAAAACAAGTTTCGTTACTAACCAAATAATCTAACAGTACATTCGAATGGTGACTAATAACTTTTAAAAATTCTATAAAGGAATGTATGGGATTCAACATATTTAATAAATCCGGGTAAACTGCATTCCTATAGGATATACCAATGGTTATATCCAACGTACAAACCATAGCTTCTATCATATAATCATCTTGGTCGCTAAAAAGATGCACAACTATTTTCGAAAATGGAGTTTCCGGATGAAAATCCAAACAATTTTTCACAAATACATCAACTTTTTTTAAAACATCTCGAATTGAACGTTCGATAAGTTGCATGTCTTGGTAAAAGTCGGAATCGTCGGATCCTATACTAGAATCAGAGCTGTCAGATCGAGTTTCCTTAATAGTAACAGCCACTGATTTCAAAACTAATAAAACCATTTTTTGCAATAATGTTCTATCTACATTACTCTGATTTGCTTGTAAACTAACTATTGTACCAACAAAGCTATTTACAATAAAACCTTCGTTTCTTTTAAAAGGTAAACTGTCCAATAAACGATAATCTTTTACATATCTAACTAATAAATGAGCTAATTGACAAGTGTCATCTGGTAACATATCTTGCAAAGCTAAAGTGCTACCGTAACACAATACTTCATTAAACAATGATAATATTTGTTTCCAAATAATAGGCGGTAATTGATTGTTTAGTAATCCTACGAAAATCTCTAGATGCGTGTAAAATGGTTTAGTATCTATAACACTTAAATTTGCTTTTATCGAAATTGTGCTTTCCCACAAAGCAAGGAATGTTAATACACAAGTTTGAGCTGGTACTGAATTATTGTGTAAAAGTAAATTTTGAACAATGTGAATTAATTCCGGCCATTTTGCTTCTAAACTTTTAATAATCAATCCTTTTATAGCTGAAGTATCGTAGCTTTCAGGATCTGTGAACGGTACTGTTACACATCTTGTACTCGTCTCATTCTGTTGTGAACTCGGTCCAGCCGATTCTGTATCCGCTTCTTCTAAAACATGCAGTTCAACATCCTTCCATTCCACTACCCGTTTTACAATTTCCAAAGCAAACTGTATTTTGATAAAATCGTAATTTTCGCTTGAAAAGTAATTAACAATAGTTTCCAACCATTCGTTATTAATATTCGTTTTGGCTATAACTAAAAAGCTGCTTACGGTTCGAGCTGCCAGAAAGTTGATGTATTTATTTCGAGTTTCACAAAGTGAAATAATTTGTTCTATTAAATTATATTCGTTGCAAATTAGTGCTTCGCATATGCTTACGATTTTAGAGCAAATAAAACCGTTGTTGTTTTGTTTTAAATAAACGTCGAATAACAATTGGAGATTCGATAAAAATTGTAAAATCTTTTTATCCGACCATTCAGATAACATTGCGGTTCTCGTACCTCCGCAATCGTTAATTTGCTGCTCTTCAAATTGTTTTTTGAGAACAGTATCGGGAATTTCACATAAACATTGCTTGATTAAATATTTTTGAAAATCATCTAAGCTATCAATGTACAAATCTAAATTTTCATGACTTGAACTAGATGAGTAATCTGAATTTACAGTAGATTTTGGGGGGAAACAAATATCGGGAGCTGGTTTGATTGAAATATCGTCAATATTACAAATATAAGGTACATCACTGTTTATAACTTCATTTGGTGGAGTTACATTACCTTCAACTTTGTTTTTCTTATCGTCACTATCAAACTTATCTTCGTTAGTCCTGAATAAAACATTTTCACTATTATAACGTAAGTTTACAGTATTTTGGGTAATATCATTTTCATTTATGTGTGGTAGGGATAAATGTAAGGCTTGTAAATCAGTCGGAGCTGCATCATTTGGCAAGTGAGCAATGAAATCTGGCTCATCTGAATTATCGGTTTCATTTTCTCTTCTCAGCTTTTTTTTTACAGGTTGTTCTGAACTCATTTTACTACTTTTCTGAGTAAGAACCATTACAGCAGCAAGAAATTAGACTGGGAAAATATAAATCTGGCCCACTTCTTGTCAGTTATTTTCACCTATAAACAGAGATAAATTTGTCTAGAATGTGAAGAATTACTATGGTTGTTTGCAAAATAGTTATGTTTCATTACTATAAATAACAAGATACCAAGTTTTACTCATCTGTAAACATTTTAATTATTTGTAGACCTTTAAAAAAATTTAGCAATTTGGTTGATGAAATAGCCTTGCAATACTAGACATTGTTTACTAGTTGTAAAAAACAAGTTATGCTACTCATAAAATAAGAAAAACTAAAAGATATAAATATAGTAACTTACGTTCATGTTTGTGTGTAACAAGTAATTTCGGTAGCTACTTCTTGTTAGCTTGTTTGCCTTATCCAAAGTCCAATTCCAGCGCCAAGTGTTTCACAAATTTAAATATAATCACATTCAGGTATATTTATACCTTGTAGCCTCAGTAAATAAATAAAAAAATACACTTAAATGTAAATAATTACTAAACCTTTTCAATGAACTGCCATTTCAGTCATTTTTAGTATGCGATCACAGAAAGGCATGCGCATAGGTTTGGTACGAAGTGACAGATTGGTCAAATCAGTGGCTGTTAATGAGAAAATTTTTTGAAAAACATTAACTAAACAATTCTATGAAATTTATAAGATTGAAATGTTGTTAATAAATCATAAATAAGTTTTTAAAATATTCAATAATTTAAAAAGTGCTTTGAAATTTGGAATCAAAAATTATGCGATACTATTTTGATCATCGCTCTGCTGTCATTATACTGCTTTCCAAATTTGATATGACTAGCACAAGAGCATAGATAATATAACAAAAGAGATCCTAAAAATTATCAAATAGGAACAGCAGAACTGTTTTCTTTACACAGTTAATTGCATGTTAATATTCTATTCTATATTTCCATATTCAGTACTGAATGAATATCTGCCATTCATTTCAAATTCAAACTTTTAAGTAAGATATAAGATATCTATGCTCTACATTTACGAATACGAAAGATCTAATACCTAAGATACCAAAATTATATGAACATCTCAGGCATTTCAAGTGTGAGTGCATGCTTATTTTTTTTTATTTTATCAATTATCATTCCCAAGTTCTCCGAGAAATGAGCTCACACCGTTTGCAGAAATATGTGTAGGCAAAAGCAACACACGCTGACTGTCATAGTGGAAACCAGCGTAGAACGTAGAATGAAAACCTCTTGCAAAAATAAGAGACAAGTCACATATTAACACTAGATTTGGTATATTTTAGTGTTAGTGTATGTCTTTTCTTAATATTACTCTTAAGTTGAGAAGAATTCTTTATTTTGGGCCATGATGCTTAATAGCACAGTATGCTAATATATGATTTTGTGCTTTTTATTTAACAATAGTACAATACCTATCGACTATATGAAGAACAATCTAATAAAATAAGAAAAAAATCAAAAGTGGTAACATAAGTTATACAAGAAATAATTCAACTAATGGATTGGATGTCCCATAACCATTCCCGTTCTCTCTCGAGCCGTCTAGATTTAGCAAGAGCAAGTAATATTTTCAAGCTGGAGCTGAAAATATTGTAAATAATTATTTTTATAATTTTAGCTCAAGCTACAGAATTTGTCCCCAGAGTTATAAGTTCCAGTGCATCAGCTTCCCCAAACTTTTTCAGGTATTCTCTAGTTAACAGAAGTGGCTAAGTATATTAAAATCTTTAATTGTATGATGAGATAGTGTTACCCAAGTTTTTTGTGGTTTGTACTCAATTATAAAGTTTCCAAAAACTTTCATTACGACACATGTACATTTAACATAGCTTTAACTGATGTAATTACAAAGTTTTCTTAGGAACTAAGTGTGCATAATATATAGCTATCAAGGGCATATACTGTGTAAAACTAAAACATTATATCATTTTTTTTAGTTCCAATTCGACTCTTTATCCCATAACAAAGAAACTAGAAGATGTCAACTTATCTTCGTCTCTTATTTCATCTGAATCGTCTTCCCCACCGTTAGTCAACAATTCATCTGTTATATCTAGTTCTCCTGTTCAGTCAGAAAAAGTAGCCTCTAGCCAATCACCAGCTTTGCCTGCTTACCAGGAAAACGTGGGAGGCACTACCTACTTTTATCAATTTCATTCAACTCCTGAAAATTGTCAACAAGGCGAAAATGCAGGTAAGAAATAAAACATAGATTCAATTATTATTTATTAAACTTCCTGTATAAACAAGATAAATAGTGGACATCTTTTATTGCGAGTAGAAAAGTTTTATACAGTTTATTTGTTGCATAAACCATCTAGATTATATTTAATGCTTGGTATGTATGTTTATAAATGATACTAACATAGTAAATGGATAATTTCATGTTTTTCATTACAAAAATTATTGGGATTTCAAGTTAAGATTATAGCACCAATAATAATCATTCTTTAAAGCAATAAATATCAGATGGTGTATATCTTATTTTTAAATCCCATTAATGATTCTTTTTCGTGATAACAAAAAAAACTCAAAACATTAATTTAAGTTACTGTGACGGGATCTCTACCATCCGAATACAATGTTTACACTGGAAAAAAGGATACATCATTTTTTTTAACCGAAGACCTTCGCAACGATATTCTAAATAGAAATGTATTGACACTTTTACAACCTGATCCACAACAATACCCAGAACTTCCTCAAGAAGTCGATAGCTACCATCAATTATTTCCTCTGGAGCCCATATCAAATACATTGCATAAGGCCCATTTGGGTTATCAAGCGACGATGTACAAAGCAACTCATAATAAAACGGGAATACATTACTGCTTGAGAAGAATTCACGGCTTTCGGTAAATTTTCTTTCTAGCTTGATATCTCTGAAGGTATTTAAACCATACAACGTTGTAGAGTAATTTCCATTTTGTTATGAAAAGTTGTGAGGTAAATACCTTCTGAGATACAATTCTAATATTTTAAAATGTAGCTTTTATTTAATGAATCTCTTTTAGGTTATCAAATACAAAGTGTATGTCGTACGTTGAATTATGGCGAAAACTCACTCATTCCAATATAGTTCAGTTAAAAGAAGTCTTTACTACAAAAGCCTTCGGTGATAATTCCATGATGTTTGTTTACGATTATCATCCGGGTTCGGAAACTCTACTTACCAAACATTTTTCACCTGACCAACCGGGTTACTGTGATCCATTTTTAAACGATAGCTCAACACCTAGACCATATAGTTATCAAAAGAATAATTTATTAAGGCATACGCAAAATAATAAACTTCCCGAACCGCTTATTTGGAATTACATCATTCAATTGACGTCTGCTTTGAGAGTTATTCATTCTTCGGGATTGGCATGTAGAAGTTTGGATCCAACGAAAATTATTATCAACTCTCGAAATCGGTAAATAATTATTTATTATTAGGGTATGTTTTAATACTGTGTGTCTGCTTCAATAATTGACTAATATACAGGGCGGAATTTCAACTTTTATTCAATACATTAAGGTCCGGTTGTACAAACAGTGGTTTAGTCAACAAAGTGTGTTGTACCATACGGATTTAGGGATAAACTCGCCGGAAAAGCTTTATAGTTCAAGTTAAGTCATAGATTTTGGTGGTTTAAGGCAACAAAGCTAAGTTTAGAGAAATCATAACCTAAAATTTATTTATCGCCAACCGTCAGTAAAACCGTCAATTATCAGATTGATTTCCGGAAGTAAACAAACAGTTTACATATGCGTCTGGTAAAGTATTTTGACTTTGACATTACTCGAAAATCATCATCTGTCAGTGTCACGCTTCTCCATATTGAGTCTCGATAAACAAATAATAAGTAGATTTGTTCTATATGTGCTGTTTATTTTGTCATAGTAAAATGCTATTAAATATACCTCAGAATGTTCAGCCAAAATAAATTGAATTCGCAACCTCAACTCAAATCCAACAGCATACGCACCATAGATATACACACCTCCGACATAACCTCAAAATAAAATTAATTTTCTTCTTTTTTTTTCTCATTTTTGGCCTACTTGCATTGGGAAAAGTAGAATTCGATAGATGGCGCTCTGAAATGTCAATGTCATCTTAGTAACGAGTAAAACAAATCAGCTGCAGTATAAGCCATTTGATATTCAAGTGTTTTATAATAATTATCAGTGTGTGTTTTGTAAAACTTTTGCTTTTTCTTTGATTGTACTTTAGTAATATAGGTATGGTTGATATTTGTGAAAAGTACAACAAGCGTTCAATTAACTGTTTAGTTTTAGGTCTGATTTCGTGTTTTTATTTTATTTTTGATATAGTCATATCTACAAAAGTTGCAGAGAAGGTACGTTTGTATTGAGTAATGTTTTAAATCTTTAATAACGACTTATTTTCTCTTTGATCTGCAATGAAAACAAAAAATAGAATAACATAACCTCTTCCATAATATCTCTGATTTTATAAGAACATTACCTCAGAAATAATGACAGTTGAGTTAAATAGAAAAACACAGTTTTAAACTTATCACTGACACAAAATTAAACAAATAAAGTACGAATTTACGGTAATTACGTTGACTTGCATATAATACAAAAACAATGCAAAACGAATTATTTTACTCGTTGCGACAGTTACAATTTTTTCCGTCAGAGGTCTCATTGAATTCCACTCCACCCAATATTTTAGGCACCGGAATCCAGCGTTGCCAAATGCTTTATTCAAAAAACCAAGCTTGGTTAAACTCTAGTTCGGAAATAATTGTAATTAAACGGAGGTTTAGGAATTTGTTTGGTTTAGCCAAGTCGGGCTTTAAGCTGTAATCGTACAACCGGGCCTAAAGAATATATTGAGGTTAGGTAAAAATTAAATTTACAAAACAAAGAAAATTATTTCAGTTTGAGATTAAGCTGCCTAGGAGTAATGGACGTAGTTCTGCACGAACCAAATTCCACCATCAATCATATAGCTCTGGTGCAACATTATCAGCAAGAAGATTTGAGCGCATTAGGTAAATTGGTATTGGCACTGGCGTGTAAATCAACGATGGCTGTACAAAGAGAAAACATATCTACGGCGTTAGATATAATCAGTCGTTCCTATACGACCGATCTGAGGAACCTCATTATGTATTTATTGGCCACGCAACAAAGACGTAGCGTTACGGATCTTATGCCGATGATCGGTGCTCGATTTTATACACAATTAGATAATTTACATAACCATATTGAAACGCTCGATCACGAATTATCGAAAGAAGTACAAAACGGCCGCCTTTTTAGAATTATGACCAAATTGGCCACTATTAACGAACGACCGGATTTCAATTTGGAAAGCACTTGGGCAGAAACCGGAGACAGGTAAAATATTTCACTCGTTTTCTCCATATTTAGCATTCTCCAGTCTACCTCCATTCAATTCACCACGAGATCGTTTACAAAAAACTCTTCTGACCTTGACACCACTCCTATCGGGAAGAAACTACCACCACTCCCCATCTCATCCAATATGGCTTCTTCCATGTCCCAGTGATTTTATCTTCAGTGGTCATCTTTCTTCTTCCTTGTCTGTGTTTAGTGCTTCCTTTATAAGAGGCAGATAGTTATAGTTCTCTTGGTTTTTTTTTCGGGCCGAGCATACTAGCCCTAGCATACTTCAAGACGGGCGGCGGTCCCTCACACACTCTCCGTCATCTCTCCCTTCTATCACTTCTACCTCTCACATGTCAGTCGAGTCCTCTTCCCCTAATTATACTCTCTACCAAGCCACTTATCTCCATCCATTCCTCCTCGCCCCTCAACATAATCTCCACCATATATTCCCAATACACCGCCTCTCCCAGTTTATTTTCCAACTTCTTCAACACTTCCTCGTTCTTCCAGCATCTAAAAACATGCCCCACATCATCCTCCACTTCACATCTCTCGCACACTCCAGTTTATCTTTTCCCAATCTCTTCAAGAAGTAGTTCACCTTCCCGAATTTCCGGTCCACCCAATTTCCCCTGCTACCAATCGCTCCTTTTAGCTCGCCCTCATACTCATCCCACCTCTGGTCGCACCCCTCCAGCGTTTCTGTCTGGCTCTAGCCAACAAGTCCAATGGATAGGACCTTGACAGAACCGCTGCTGTCAGTCCACCCACTGTTCTGTATTATGTACGCCTGCACCACCCTCAGGAGTATCCCTCTCTGCACCCGCAGGAGTGGTTGGTTTGGTTAGCGTCATTCCTTTTGATATTAACTTACTATTAGTGCCTTCCTTCTTTCCCTGTTGGGTACTAATCTTTGCAAAACTCCATTCATGTTCTGAGGGGAGTCTCAGAAACTAGTAGTTCCTTTAGTCCTATTTCCCGGAGGAATTTTAGGATGTCTGCAGGCTTCAACTAGGGTAAATGTTCCTTTTCCATCTAGTAATCTCCCAGGTGCTGTGCTCTAAGATACTGGAGTGCTGTGCATTTGGAAAGTATATGGATGGAGGTTTCTTCTTCCATGCCACAAAATCTGCATTCTTCTCCCTCCACTATTTTGAGCTTTTTCAGGTGTCCATTCAGGCGACAATGTCCCGTTAGGATCCCTGTTAAAACTCTTAGCGCAGTTTTACTTTGACTTATGCATTCATTTGATCTCAACCCAGAAGAGTCTTTGATTGTATAAGCCCTACTAGATCTTTCCAATAGTCAGATCTCTCTACCTATTTCTTCCAATATTACATTGGGGATGATTCCGCAAAAGGGCTCAGGCCTCCAGAAAGGTATTTCAGTCCCCCTCTTTTGCTATTTCATTTCCTTCTATTCCAGTGTGTCCTGGAATCCATAGTAAGGTGACTATATTGTTCTCGCCTAGTTCATTGAGTTTGTCTAGGCATTCCCACACCATTTTGGAACTGATTACACAAGAGCTCAGTGCTTTAATGGCTGCTTGACTATCCTACCTATCCTTTGTCTTTTTTATCCTTTATCAATATTGAATTGGATGCACTCTCTTATGGCGTGGATTTCCGCTTGAAAGATACTTGGGGTTTTTCCCAAGCTTTTAGAGTGTTTGGTTCCTGGCCCGAACACTCCTATCCCAGCTCCTTCTATTGCTTTTGAGCCGTCTGTGTACCATTGAATGGCATTCTTTCCAAGTCTGGTAATGGTATTTGGATCCCATTCCTTCTTAATGCTTAATTCCGTAGCGCGCCCTCATACTCATCCCATCTTCTCTCCATTTCCTCATCGATCCATTCCTGTATGCACCCCTCCAGCGTTTCTGTCTGGCTCTAGCTATCAAGTCCAATGGACAAGACCTTGACAGCACCGCTGCTGCCAGTCCACCCACTGTCCTGTACCAACTGCATCACCCTCAGGAGTATCCCACTCTGCACCCGCAGGAGTGGTTGGCGACATTCCTTTTGATATTAACTTAACTATCTTCCTTGTTGCCCTTTTGGGTACTCAACTTTGCAAAATGTTTAATTTTTTGTTATATTTGCAGATACATGTTGAAATTGTTCCGAGACTACGTATTCCATCAAGTGACAGAAGATGGTAATCCTTGGCTAGACATGGCGCACATAGTACAATGTCTCAATAAATTGGACGTTGGCGTGCCAGAGAAGATCAGTCTTGTGTCTCGAGACGAACAAAGTGTTCTCGTTGTTTCTTATGCAGAGCTCAAACATTGTCTCGAACAGTCGTTCAGCGAGCTCTGTAATTCGTCCTCGAGTATACATGACTTGAGCAGGTTATCGGGGGTATCTGGTGGAATTGATGATAAGCTGTAATATGTCTGTGTTACTTGTTAGGCCGGTGTCCAGGTAGATTTAATATTTCTTTTTTTTTTCTCTAAGTTGTACTATAAATAGTTTCTGGTATACAGCGGGTTACTTCTGTTAATCAATACAGGCTGCTGGTGGTTGAAAAAAGGTAATTGGTGTATAAAATTTCTCCAAAAGCTTATTTCAACTTTTTTATACAAAAGTTCAATTATTCGGTTGTTCTACTATTCTTTACTAAAAGCATTCAACACTTCATTATTTTTCAGTTATATTATTCTTTGAAACTGTATTTTGTGACTACACAACCGCTTGGTAAATGTGACATTTGAACTACTTTAATACCAACACTACCTCACACATAACACAAACCACAGAACTGAACTACTTTTTTATGATTTATGATAAAATATCTATCACAAAATACCCCATTTAAACAGAAGTGACATCTTTGACTTTTGACGTTTCTTTAGGGGATTTTTGGCGAGTCAGTCGTTAAGTATCAATACTAATTGAATGAATATTTTGAGACGCCCTCTTCAATTTTTGTTTTTAATGATTCTTCTTCTTCACCAACGGAAGTTCGTTTACTCTGGGGACTGGCCTATAATACGTACTTTAAAATTGTGTCGTGCGTTATGAATGAATGTGGTTTAACAATAGTGATTGTTTACCAAAAAAATTCTGTTTTCAGTAATATTTGGATATGACATTCGCCAGAAAAACAAACCATTTTTTTTCGTTATCACAGAGATACGAAATATTATTGAAAACATATTTTCATTTTTGAAGTACTAAATAGATATTTTTTGCATAAGTTATATTTTTCTTTATAAAAAAAAAGATGTATTAAAGTCAATAAATAAAAAAATTCAAAAAAATGTTCAATTATTGGGGGTACTGGAGAAAACAGTTGGTCGCGGGTTCCCTAAATTTAAGTGGGTCTTCCACTTACCTTGAAAGCAGAAGAACGGATCCAGTTTTAGAAACAGTGGCCTCGAGTAAAACCTCTTGAAACTTTAATTCTTTACGTCAGGTTATGTTTGAGCGACCGGCGGCGGCGGCGACGCAAAAGATCTGACCGTTATGTTACGTTGCTTCGTTATGTGCCTTGCTTGCGTGCCTGTGCTCTCTCCTGAGTCTCTCTCTCGTTTACGAAGCAGCGATTCATATGCTCCGGCCGGGATTCGAACCCGGGACGCCCGCGTGGAAGGCGAGCATTCTACCACTGAACCAGCGATGCTATATTAAAATTCTATGCAAAGCTGGTATTCGCAGTGCTGGTGATCTACTTGAATTTGTTCGGATAAATTTTTACTATTATTTCCATAATTTTTTTGCGCAATTGATCTTTTTTGTTTAATTACAGCATCGGTTATCGGGACGGTAGGTTGTGTTTACTGGTTTCTAAGTTTGACACGTCGGTTCAATAGGATCGCGCAGAAAATGGTATAAGCATCTCGAACGTTAAGGGTAATTACAACATTTGCATGTAGATTCCTCTCGTAAAATTGGACAAAATGATATGAGGATTATGGGGTCTAGCACATTCACTTTTCGAAATACAGGGTGTTGAAATTTTTAAAACTTTAATGTTTTAATTCGATAACTTTACAATGGATGGATAAATTGATTTGACATTTGGCAGCTTGTTTTTAAATGTAAAAGGGCATACTTTGATAGAAATAGTAGTTTGTACAACTAGTGTGAATATGATGACCATATCATATCGCACGAGGACGAATTTTGAGCACGACGCCGTAGTCGGAGTGCTCAATCGTTCAAGTGCGATATGGACAATCCACACGAGTCGAACAGCATATTTTTTCTACGACCCACTTAAGAAAAAATCTAGAAAATAAAAATTTCTATAAACTCTAATATAACTTCAAATTAAAAATTTTACAATTCAATTTTGTTTCCACTAATTTTTTTGTGGTAAACGTACAGTTCTTGAATGTCCAATTTGTATAATGCTACGGTTTCCCTTTTTAAATATATGATGCTGTTATAAGTAGATGTTGCCAGTCGGACTCCCTCATGAAGGGTACCGTACCATTATCTGTAATAATGAATATTCTGCTAAATATTTCAAACGTCTCTACCTGTTGTCATTAATATCAACAGAATAATTATTTAAAAATAAAATTAACAATTAAAAAAACTTCTTCACGGGGAATCCAACCCGGGTCCACCGCGTGAGAGTCTGGTTTGCTTACTACTCGACCACCGAGGAATATGCAAATTGTTTATCTATAACGTCAGATGTATTACATAATTTTTGCTTAAAAGGAACTAAAGTTCCTACCGTGTGTCCCGCGACTCGTACTACTTTTTTTAGGGGTTGATTCTTTTGATACCCGTTGGAAAAGTACACGCCATGGCACTTTTCCGCATCGAAATGTCAAACAAAGTTACCTATGACCTGTCAACTTTTTTTTACAATTCAACCTAATAGGGAATGTCTTATTGGTGTACAATTTTCATATTTAAACCAAAAGAGTAAACTATTTATTTCAATTTATGAATCATAAAAACATTAACCTATATTAAGCATTATTTTAGGAATTATGAACCAAGATCAATATAATTTATCTTTTGAGTTGTCCAATTCGGACATTGAAAATACTCCTCTAGATATTATCGAAAAGGCTCGAACTGCAACCGAAAATTTGTTACCCGAGGTTTCAATACAAAATTGTTCATATTATACAATTAATTATACATTCAACTGATTTTTCTTTCTGTTCAAAGTTCAAATAAAATTACTGTATAAATTATAATGTATTTCTTTCATTAATAAATGTGGTTGTAGAAAAAATATCGTCTACAACTTGTACGAAAATCACTGTTCCACTCGCTTGTAAAATTGTAAAAGGTAGTTTCAATCGTGCTTTGATAAAAATCCCAATTTCTATTGAAAATATTAGTTTAACAAGACATATAAGTACTTATTTATAATATAATTAATATGGATACTTCGCCAGAGATATTGGAAAAAGCTGCAAAAGTATCTTTAAATTTGTGTCCGGAAATTTCAAGAAAAAAGTATGAATTGGCATACGAAAAATTTATAGAGTGGAGAAGAAATATAAAAATAGAATCTTTTTCGGTAAGTGAACTTTTGGAATATTTTGAAAAGTTGTCAAAAAATTAAAGGCGTCCACTTTGGTCACAGTTTGTGCAGTTGTAGAAAAAGTATAGTGTACAACATGCGGGGAAAGTATTTTTCCCACTTGTTGCACAATATATACTATTTGCTTTCTTCTGATTCCACCACTATCTAGTAATAAAAATAAGCTGGGTATATGACTATTTTTTTGGTACATATTCATAAATATGCATTTTCTGTATCATCATCTCTTTATTTTAAGAAATTACCATTTGCTTATAAATGTATTACTTATATATTATTGTTTACTTAGAAGAAATGACACTGTATATAATTGCTTGAAGAGTAGGTAGGTACACAACGCGTCGCTGTTCATATAAAAGATTCATAGTTTGTAAGAGTGAATCATTAATAAGTTCAAATCCGTGAAAATGTGTCAGTTTGGTGTTTCTGTAACTTATTTGCTACTTCTTGCAGTAATCGAAAGCGGTAGGTCAACCTTTTATTTTCGATACATACTTATATAGGTACAAAACAGAATATTAATTTTTTTTTACGCTCATTATTTTTCATATACAGGGTAGGGAGAAAGTCTGGCTCCAAGTATTTTCCTTTGAAAATAATAAGCATATATACAGCCTTATTAATAATAAAATTTAGATTATTCTAACATGACTTTAAAATCAAGTTATTGAAAAGCATATTAATAAATACATTGTTTAAGTTAACCTAACATTTTTTGGTCAAATGTCAGTTTGATTAATTGTCCGCGAAGCGGGAGTATTATTCTGTCAAACTGACACGAAAAGATTTTACAAAGAGAAATAAGAATGAATAATATAGCCGTTTACGTATTTTACATTGTTGTCATGTTAGAACATATTGTTTGTTAGATGTTTCTAAGTAGGTATTCAATTATTAATTTGATTTGGTTAGCATGCTGTAAAAAAAAGTAGGTATACTCTTAGTGATATCATTAGTTAGTATGATGTTATCGTGTTTTATCAAATTTTAAGGTTTTGAACAGTATTGTATTCTTCGTTTTTAAAGGGAACTGCCAAACAAAAACGAAGAAAACAATGTTCATAACCCTTAAATTTGATAATTATAATAATATGCATATTATTTTAAAAGGAAAATATTTGGTAGGTACCAGACTTTCTCGCTACCCTCTGTATATAGGTACTGGAATACCAGTTTCAACCTTTTTCTAATAAACAAATAATTAGGAAAAAAATTTTTATTTGTTCTTATAGTGGTGTCCAAAATAGGGGGGCAAAAGCACCATTTTTTTTTAAATAGTTTCAGGCGAAAAAGTTGCCTTTCCAAAATGTCTGGTCTAGAGCATTTGTCGGTCGAATATAAATGAAACACCCTGTATATACAAAAGTATACACACATTATCAAAAACCTATTTATTCTTCACATGGATATATTGTATAGTCGTATAAAAAATATAATGTTCATATTTCTCAATCTCAAACATCCGCATTTAGTGTTACGTAATTATTAACAATAAATTGTTAAAAAATAATACATTTCCCGTCATTTTTTAGAAATAAAAATGATCGTATCTTCACAAAATATGAAGAAAACTATCAAGTGATGTAATAAAAGCATTACAAGGTCACTATTATTACTCAAACTATTATACGCCCATTAGCAAATACCTTTGACTGGTTGTTGTTGTTTTAGTAATTTATTTCTTTATGGGTGTAGGTGGGCATAATAAGCGACATCTACAGGGGAAATTGAATGTCTTTTAGGACGTCCAAATTACTTATATGTAAAGTTTTTTTGCTATTCGATATACCTACTACCTATATCGAACTTCCACAAGTATTACATGTGACATTACACATTACATGTGTTGTTGTTGATTATTTTTTTCACTTGTCAAAATCTGACATTTTGGTGGTTTTAACCAATAGCAATACATTATTCTAGTAGCCAATCATTCGGTATTATACTAATAAAACTGCTTCCTAATCGATATAATACCTTGTTTACATTGAAACGTCAAAATTTTACTTTGAATCACTTTGAATTTGTCATTGTTGACAACTAAAAGTGCTTCGAAGTTTATTGAAAAATGAACACAAGTCGATTCAGTGCCATCACCCAAAAGAATATTGAACATTCAATACAAAATTCCACTCCACAATTGTTGAAAAAAATAATCTTCCCAAATACAACTCGCTCTTCAAATTTTATCACATAATTTTTTATTTTCATTACTCAAACTTGTTTATTTGAGGTAAAAATATTCAAACAGACCGAATTTAGATAAAATCACTCAGTTTGCTTTCATATTTTTGCCAACTGAACAAGTTTTCGTGGAAAAGGAAAAATTATCGATAAAATTTGAAGCACTCGTGGTATTACCTTTGATAATACCGTGGCTGCTAGACCTTCCTGATGTTTGCAACATGGTAGTGTCACTTGTCCCTAGTCTAAGCTTTTGTCTTTTTCATTGGAGAGATGTTCCTCATTGATTAATGATGGATGGGCTCTATTCTGATTCCATTGCTAAGCAATATTATGACTGAATCTGAAAATAAATATACCTAAACTATATCTAATAGGTACTAAATATACTACTTATTTTACCTATCCCTTTTATTTAAATCCTGTTCATGGGCTGCCACTGCATAATATTCGCAATTTGTGCATTTCTAGATTATACCAATTAATTTTTGAATGACAATGAGGAAAACAATAATTTGAAACGTTTAAATATAAAACCTTGAAGAAAAATCAACTAACCAAACCCATTTCTAAGGTATTCATGTAATTTATTGTTAAAATAAAAGGATTTTTTTTTCATCATTTTGTTTTTCTCCAGGTTTAGCCTTAAATTGCTGGAACTGTAACTCTGAATTCGATGTCACTTGCAGAGATTATTTCAACGTAACAAAAATCCTAGACATTAGAAGAAACTTCGAGAATTTCAATTATCAAAATCATAGAACAGTTCAAGATTCGCCGAGAAACGATCCCTATTTACAACATTGTGATGAAAGTTATTCTAATCAGTATAATGAAAAAGCTGTGTGCATAAAAAGAGTTTATAGAGGTAATTTCTGTCTATACAGACAACATAATAACTTTTTCAAATTATAATACCTATGCACAATTTTTTTGTAGGTATGGGCGCTCATAATGATATTCCTCATGTTCAAAGAGATTGTCGAATAGTTTCAAAGGATTTCCGTGTTGGAGATTGTCCAGAAGAACTTAAAAACGATAAAAGCAAAATAACTGATCACTGCAGCACCTGTGATTTCGAAGGATGCAATAACGCCGAAGGAATATCATTAAATAGTTTGTTAGCCACTGCTCCAATTTTAATAATATATTGTATGCTGAAGTAGTTACATATTGTTAAGCTGTTAATATATACACTTTCAGAATAAATTGTTAATTTTTTTATTTAATAAAAATACAATAAAATGACATTCAATCACACCAATTTTTTTTAGAAATCTTGAATGCGATTCCTTATCGAAGTAAACTATATTTAAATGCCTAATATATTATGTTTTATATTAGAATTACAATTAAATCAAAAAATAATTCATTGCTTTTGAAAATTAAAGAATATTATGACTAAAAAAATGGTTGTCTACAATATGGTCTATTTCAGTGACGACCATTGTACTCGTAGCCACTTTACTTTTTAAGGTTATGTCATGGGAAACCAGGTATTTAATTTTTCTATAAATACCACTTTAATATGAGTTTTATGAAGCCGAGTTAAATAATTAAACGACCATGGTAAGTTGAATGTAGTGCCGTTTTTGTAATATAGTATTACTGAGTGTTTAAATATTACAGGCAGCGTTGTTGGGGGCTCAGCTGGTAATAACTTTGGTTGCAATAAGCATAATTCAAAAACTGGGTCCCCATTTTTCATTTGCTAGATGGTTATTGTGTTCTACTGGCCTTGTTAGATATTTATATCCCACTGATAGTGAATTAAAGGAATTGGCAAATATTCCAAAAGAAAAAACCAAAAATCGTAAGAATGCAAAAGTTCAAACGAATGGCAAGAACACTGTGGATACTTTTCATATTCCTCGATCGCTGGATATTAAATTGGATACTGTAAAAATTACAAATTTAGATGTAATTCATATTAGATATTATACAGAATACCAATGGCTTGTTGACTTTTCTGTGTACACCTTTTTTATTTATGCCACTACAGAAGTAAGTTAATTGTTATATTGTGGATTTTTAATTTGCTCTACTAAATTATCAAATATTTATTTTAGCTATATCAGTCTTGGTTTCCATTAAAAAATGAAATGAATTTGAGTATGGTGTGGTGTTTTTTAGTTATACTTTTTGCAATGTATCCTTTTCATGTATCTTCTACTTTAAAAAAGTTAATTTACTAATTATTACAACAATATACAATACATATTTCCTTAACACCAATATTAGAAAACTACTATTCAGTTTAACTATACAATATTTCAAAGGAACTGAATCAAAAGGAGAGAGATCAACTTGCATTGTCATGGGTTTTGTATATCTACTGATTTCCATGATGGTATTAATTGTAGACGAGAACACATTAGAAATTGGCCTAGAAGATGCCTATACTAATTTCAATAAAAGTGCATCAGTTTTTTTAGAAAGACAAGGATTATCAACCTCGTAAGTGTAGATTAATCTTGCCAGGGTGAATTTTTTACGATTTACAATTTTTTTAGAGGACCAGCTTCTAAAATTGTTTTAAAATTTTTCATGGCTACTTGGTGTGGGATTTTGGGAGCATTATTTACGTTTCCTGGTTTTCGTATGGCCAAAATGCACTGGGTGTTACTAAAGTAAGTAATAAATTGGAAATTATTTTCTGTCACTATTCAAGAAATACTTTTTTGTTTCAGGTATTTTCAAAACAGCAAACTTAAACAGTTACTCCTCAATTTTGCATTTGCGTTACCTTTCATTTTAGTTATATTATGGATAAAACCTGTATCCAGAAATTATTTAACAGTCAGGATATTTTCTGGAAGAACTGAACCACTGTAAGTATATTACAAACTGTGTGTTTGGGAAATGGAAAAATTACCAAAAATTTTATTGTAGAATGACAGAAGATACTTTTGAATCACTTAGATTGATTGCAGTAGTGCTTACGATGTGTCTTAAGTTGATATTAATGCCTTGGTATCTACAAGCTTACCTTGATATGGCTTTTCATCGATTAGAAACACAGAAAAAGGAAGCTGGAAGAATAACAAACAAGGAATTACAAAAACAGGTTAGTACTAATAGTAAATTCACTATTTATCTTAATAAATTTATTGTTTTTTTTTTAGATTGCTGCAGTTTTTTATTATCTCTGTGTTGTAACAGTACAATATGTAGCGCCCATCATTTTATGTTTTTTCTTCACTCTTATGTTTAAAACTCTAGGAGAATATCAGTGGACGGGAGACTACCTAAAGTGTCAACCCTCTGTTAATGAAACACAACATCAACTCGATAATTTAACACCAGCAGATATTTTCACAACTGACGAAGATGGTAAATCAATATTAGAGTCTGCTGCTGAATTTCACTTGACTATTGATAGTTTAAAAGAAGTTTTTCCGAATGTTGTGTTTAGAGGTTTGTTCGGTTTTGCGACTTGGTGGTGTTGTTTTTTGTATTTTGCCACCACTTCTTTCGGATTGATTTATCAAACGTATTTTTCGAATTTTTGATATGTTTTATAAGTACGCGTAAAGCGAGTGTATTTATTAACAATAAAAAAGGTTTTTGAAAAAGTTTTTATTATAAAAAAATCCCTACTTCACCTTTACTTTATAGTTCAAGATCCCAGGTATATAAGAATACGGTCATTGTATAGAACAGCTTCTTATGAATTGTACACACTCATTCCATATGCTTAGGATTTCTAAACACAATTTTTTCAACATTGAGTTTCTGTGCACTGACTGAAACTTGCAGAAAATACATTCTACAGACAATTTAAACAGTTTTCAGCACAAACTGATTCAAAATACGATAAGGAGCTGTTGTATACAAAAAATATACATTATTTAAAGTAAATATCCCTCCATAACTACTTCTAATTCATCAAGTTGTGACATACAAACCTGGATGAAATCTTCTAGAATAGTCTTGCAATTTTTCTCACAATATGCACCGAACTATATTCTTACACTATAATATTTATAATACATTCTGAGAAACAAAATTTTTAAGTTAAACATTATTAAAACAATAATTTCTAATTTTTCTAACGCTAACCTCAAAATTCAAATATAAAGAGCGCGGTAAACTGATCATAGAATAGAATACGCATGCAGAACCATAGATAAAACATACTGTGTAGAACCACAGAAATATAATGAACTGGTTGGAGTACCGGTTGATGACCTTGAACGGATCGCTTTACGATTTATTTTACTTTTCCATAGGCGTAGGTAGCATAAGTTTTAAAGTGACTTGAACCTGTAAGATGTCTTTTCTTAAATATTGTAGAACAGTACACTGATGAGTGAATAAAATAGTCTCATACAAAATATTTATTGGTTTACGCACACGTTTTCCTCTTAATGGTATCCATTGGAAAACATGCTTATAAACTATAAAAATATAAAATAAATGTTATTCGCAAATTCACCACTTGCACTTTGGCTGAGATACTCATCATCACAACCAAAGGGGCTTATACAGCCAACTAAGGCCCCTTTTAATGCCTTTCCAAATCAGTAGCTTTGGAAGGAGCGATGCTCGTGCTTTACTTTGCCGTGTTAAGGAGACACCTGAACTAATCTAGATACTTCACCATTTTTCAACCCAGTGATGATCAACACTCGGATCGGACACGGTCCGGCCAGTGTATTCCTACCTTTAGTCAGTACATTGAAAATAAAAACGAATTATAGATTTTTACGGATTTGACTTTATTTTGTAAGAACAGAAATGTGTAATAATTCCAAATTGTTTAAACAATAAGTAATTAAAAAACTGTAAAAAAGTAATTTTCGAAAAGCTTCATCTGCAAGTAATACTGGCATAAAACAGAAAAATTGACAAAACAACGGAATGCATATTATAGTTTCATTTAATCGACTTCTTCGATGGTCGGTCCGGCACCTCCAGCAGCACCACCAGCTCCCGGAGCAGCTCCGGCTCCCGGGAAACCAGGCATACCGCCGGGCGCACCACCGGCACCTTGGTAAAGCTTCGTAATGATGGGATTGCAAATATTCTCCAACTCCTTTTGTTTGTGTTCGTACTCTTCTTTATCGGCCAATTGATTGGCGTCCAACCAAGCGATAACCTCGTTGCATTTCTCCATAACCGTAGTCTTGTCACTTTCGCTGATCTTATCCTTGATTTTATCGTCCTCCATGGTGCTCTTGATGTTGAAGCAGTACGACTCCAATAAATTCTTAGCGGAAATGGTCGCCTTCTGTTTATCGTCCTCGTTACGGTACTTCTCGGCGTCGTTGACCATCCGTTCGATGTCCTCTTTGCTCAAACGACCCTTGTCGTTGGTGATGGTGATTTTGTTTTCTTTATTGGTGGATTTCTCAATGGCCGTTACGTTCAAGATACCGTTAGCGTCGATGTCGAAGGTCACTTCGATTTGGGGTACGCCGCGTGGAGCTGGTGGGATGCCGGTAAGTTCGAATTTTCCCAAAAGGTTGTTGTCTTTGGTCATGGCACGTTCTCCCTCGTAAACCTGCAATGCAAAAGTAAAATCAAAATTCAGATAAATATTCAAGAGTGACTAATAAAATTTCTTTATTTCGATTAATTAGTTCAATTCAGATTTCGTTATAATTAAGCGTCTTATAGGGAACACAATGTTATCATCATGTTTGTATCAATGCGAGCTGAGTGTATCATCATTTTGAACTAATCCTTCTATGTCACTTGTCATTACTCATCCGTCAATGTCACTTGTCATAACTCCAGTGATGGTTATTAACCAGTTAATAATTTTGTAAACCGGTCATTGGTTAACAATTTTTAACCAAAAAAAATTGTTCATTAGATATTTGTGTTCTGCCCTTTATTACAAAAATTTAAGCTTCTTTGAGATGTAAATTAAGGCTCCAGAATTCAGAAGTCATCGACAGTCGCGGACGTAAAGAGTCTGCGCAATGCTATTCAATAGACCTGGAAAAATTACTGCGCAAATTTCTGACGTCCGCAGACTAGAAAATGCTTGGCCGCCTAAATTGTTAACCGTGGTTAATTTCAAACAATTTTTAACTTATCGTTAATTAACGCTAAAAACTGGTTAATAACATAGGTGGTTGTATCAAAAAGGGACCAAAAATTATTTAATTACTAGTTAATCTTGACAACGGTAGCTGGAACGCTACCGAAACGTCGAAATAAAAAACATTATTGTGGTTTGATAAGAGATAAAAATATCAACATTACCCATCACTTGTCACAACTAATACATCAATGTCACTTGTCACAACTAATCTGTCAATGTCACAACTAATCTGTCAATGTCATAAAGCAAAAAAAAGGGACACTAACCTGAATGAGTACTCCTGGTTGATTATCGGAGTAGGTGGTGAAAGTTTGAGTTTGCTTGGTGGGGATGGTGGTGTTACGTTTGATCAAGGCAGTCATGACGCCTCCGGCGGTTTCGATACCCAACGACAACGGAGTGACGTCGAGCAACAACAGATCTTGCACTTCTTCGGATTTATCTCCGTGTAAGATGGCGGCTTGGACGGCGGCACCGTAAGCGACGGCTTCGTCTGGGTTGATGGATTTGTTCAATTCTTTACCGTTGAAGAAATCTTGCAATAGTTTTTGCACTTTTGGAATACGAGTAGATCCTCCGACCAATACGATATCGTTAACTTGGGATTTATCCATCTTGGCGTCTCTTATGGCTTTTTCTACGGGTTCCATTGTCGATCTGAACAAATCGGCATTAAGTTCTTCGAATCTGGCTCTGGTTATCGAAGTGTAGAAATCGATACCTTCGAATAGCGAATCGATTTCGATGCTGGCTTGGGTGGATGAGGAAAGGGTACGTTTCGCTCTTTCGCAGCTGGTTCTCAAACGACGTAAAGCACGTTTGTTGCTAGTCAGATCTTTCTTGTATTTCCTCTTGAATTCTTGGACGAAATGATTGACCATTCTGTTGTCAAAGTCCTCACCTGAAATGTGCAAATTAAAAATTAAAATACAATGCGGGATGGGAAGAAGAGTTAAGAATATTTACCTCCCAAGTGAGTGTCTCCGGCAGTGGATTTTACTTCAAAGATACCATCTTCGATTGTTAATATGGATACATCAAAAGTACCACCACCCAAATCGAAGATCAATACGTTCCTTTCACCTTGTCCTTTTTTATCCAAACCGTATGCAATAGCAGCTGCGGTTGGTTCATTAATAATACGTAAAACCTGAAATTAAACATATTATTAAGAAATGGTAAGAATTATTAATAAACTTTAGTGCAAATTTGTTCAAACATTCAATGATTCAAAGAAAAATTCAGACATGTAAGCTAATCACAGAAATTTATCATAAACTCTAGTCTGGCAAGCTTAATTAATATCATCATATACAATTTCAATCATTTAAATCATTAGTTCAACTAAAAAAAGAATCGTAAATACCTGAAGACCAGAAATGGTTCCAGCATCTTTGGTAGCTTGACGTTGTGAATCGTTGAAATAAGCAGGTACTGTGATGACTGCATTTGTGACATTTTTACCGAGGTATGCTTCTGCGGTTTCCTTCATTTTTGTCAGCACCATCGAACTGACTTCTTCGGGATAGAATGATTTGTCTTCTCCCTTGTATGCTACTTTAATTCTTGGTTTTCCACCATCGTTGACTACTTCAAATGGCCAATGTTTCATGTCACTTTGTACGGCCGAATCGTCGAAACGACGACCAATAAGTCTTTTGGCATCTGAAGAAATAATTTGAGTTGAAACAACAAAACCAACATTCCATTATACAGTTTTTGAACAGTCGCTTCAGATAATAAGCTAATCACTGTTGAATCATAAACTCTAGTCTGGCATGCTTAGTTGGATATCATCATGTAAAGTAATTTTATGGTAAGCGATAAAAACAATACAAACGGATACACTGTGGTTAGATGGGAGACAGAATACCTATTAGTGTTTTAGAAAAATACTTACCAAAAATTGTGTTATTGGGGTTCATGGCTACCTGATTTTTGGCAGCATCTCCAATAAGACGTTCTGTGTCTGTGAAAGCCACATATGAAGGTGTGGTTCTGTTACCTTGGTCATTAGCAATAATTTCAACTTTTCCATGTTGGAATACACCTACACAAGAATATGTTGTTCCTAAATCAATACCTACAGCTGGAGCTTTAGCCATCTGTAATATAAATATATCAAGAGTTAGTATATAGCTAGAACTTATGTTTCTTAAGCATTCAACCAAACATTTACCATAGATTTAGATCTAGTAAAAATTTTGCAAAAAGGTGAAGGATGAATCATTAAATGATAGTGGAATAATTATATAATTAGCAAAATGTTTTGTAGATAGAAACTGAATTTTTATAGTTATCACCGTCAACCTTGAACGTTTGCTAGATTCTAGAAACTCGTTTTGACTAACCACATGATAAATTTTTACAATAAAAATACAGGATTTCATAAGCCGTTATGTGAAGAGAAATTATACATACCGAAAAATTAATAAAAAAAAGATGCTATTGCAATTACCTACCTATTTTTATAAATAACCCAATAACCCATAGCCAGGCGTTTCTATAATCTCTGAATCAAATGGAATAAAAACTTGAGTTAAAATTACATCCAAAAGCAAGTTTTTTTTCTTCAATAGGAAAATATAGAAGCCCTTGGTAGTTTGAAAAACGTGGTCAAAATTTTAATGTCAAATAGAAGTTAATGTAATTATTTTAAAAGCATTGAAATTGGAAATAACCAAATAATAATCTTAATAATTGAACATATTTACCTTAAATTATATAGTTGCAGACAATTCTTTAATAAATACTTAAATTACGTGTTCTTCTCAGCAGCGACTGCAATCAAATCGAAGGAAGTGAAGAAGCAATGGCCGGTTTTATAGGAGGTCAAAGAATATTCTGGAAATTATTCAGCCAACCAATCAACTGGTAGTAGATTTGAACCGCGTGAATTCTCATTGGTTGAATCAACATTTTTAGATCATGTGCAAATGCTTCCGGTTTAATATAGGAAGGTTTTTATAAATAATTCAACACCAAAATATATTTTATATGAAAATTATTAACTAGAATTCGGTTCCTAATAATATACCCGTCGACATTTTAATAAAATGGGCTTCGTAGATGAATTTCATTTTTCTGGCTTCATGTTTCGTTTTAGCGCGAATTTTGAATTTTGTACCCTAACTATGAATATTTAAAAAACATTCTATCCGGTGGGTGATACATAGGAACCAAAAACATTATTTCATTTTTTTTTAATTATAATGGATATTATAAGTAAGGTTGAAAACAATACAATAAGGTCAACAGAGAACGCATATGGGATGATCAATGAAAAAACATTGAATTTAAAAATAAAGTAACAGAATTAAACATATAAATGACTCAAAGTATGACAGGAAGGTGAATGTATTTTGTAAAATACAGACTTTTTTATGATATTCATTAATGATTGTTTCTATAAAAAATCTTGACTAAGAACAAATATTTCTATACAAAGCTGTTTGATTAGTCTATACAGAGAGTATCTCAAAACTTATACCATATAAAGGAACCCGCACGAATCATTTGAGAAATACAACTCTCCTTGATATTGTTTTGAAATTCAGACAAGTTGTAGATGTCGACTGACCTCACAATTAGCACAACTGCCAGCAAAACGAAGTATTCCTAAGTTATGTTAGGTTCTAAGTAAATTATTTGAATAAAACAATTAAAAAGTATCAAGTTATATATTTGCTGTGTGAGAGTATCTTACATAATCAAATACAAAACTTTAAATGCCATTGTACAACTAATACCTACTTATAATTGAGGCGATAAAAAAATTCATGTCAGAGAAAAACTACGAAAACTAAAAAAACACATTTTTAATATAAAATATATTTACAATATAAATATATATATTTATTCAATATGAAGAAATGTATAAAATAAAATACAGGGAAAATGTTCTAAACAATAATTATTTTTATTGGTAAATTTCATTTAGGTATTTGTTCCTAATAAATTTTGAATTTTCTTCTCAAGTTCAAACAAATGATCATCTTCAACTGATGGAAAGAAATGTCTCATAGAATTGGCTAAATTACAAACGTATTCAACATTTGGACCGCTAGGACCTACTGATTGAACAACTTGAGCTGCTATATCATTTAGATCAGCAGGGCCCCCGTAATTTACATTGTTAAGGTCACCTAAATAGATCGTTATATCAAATGGTTGTTGATCTTCTAATATAGGAAAGAATTCCACGATTTTCTTTTCGTAACCACCCTTTTCTCGATAATCCAGATGATTTAAAACGTGTTTTATGTCACTATCCCGAATTTTGTAAGCAACTCCATACACCTTAAAAATAAAAATTAGTGACAAATATATAGTTACAATACAACGTTGATATCAGTTGATGAACTTCAATTTAAACACTTACTTTTGAAGATTCATTAGAAGGTATGAGGGTAACTACTCGTCCAGGATTTGTAGGGGTACCTCTATGATCAGTACTCAGTTGATAAAATCTTCTATCATAACCCTTGATGTATCCTAAAATTTTTGTCCCATATGGAAAATCGACTTTCCAAATGAGCGATCCATATCCAAAAATCCACATTTTAAAAATTACCAACGGTTAAAGTACATTAGGTGGATGTATATTTACTTCTTTACAAACATTATTGGTACTTATTATAGTTTAAATAATAAATATACATTTAAAAGGCTAGCATTGCAGTACAAAAATTTAAATTTTCAACCAAACAAAAAGGTATTTGACATTTTGTCTATGGTTTTTGACTTTTGACAGAAGGCTATATGACTGATGACTCATGACAGATGACAGGTATCCCATTCTCAATCCGTAACACAGCTGTAATATGGATGACGTCAGATTTTATTTATTTGTTATTTTTATGTTTGCGCCTTTTGTGGATGCACAAATAAATAAGAAAGTTTTTTTAATATACTGCGATGATTTGGTATTTGGGATAGTATAATACGATTTTGATTATTTGTCTGTAGAGGATTTAATGGTGTATACAATTTTGGTAGATACATCGCAAGCGCATCAACATTGTGTAAAGTAAATACAGTGTAGAAGGTGATTTGAAAAAAAAATTTGTACCCAACCGGCGAAATTTAGTAAGTTTAAATTTCAAATTTCCATATTTATTATGAAACGTACTGCAATACATTTACAACATTTTGACAGTTTAAAACCATACTTTTGTGTTGAGGGATATTTAGACACGTACTTAATATAACATATTGAGTATTCTACAGTCAAACCATCTCTGGTAAAACCTTAATATATTATAGATAAATCAAAACATTATTTGAATACCTATGTATAGTTCTTAATTAAAATATCTTGGCAAAGGTAAAAATAGCAATGTGATGTACATTTTTAAAATGAATATAGTTTTTGTAGAGCCAATACTATTATTAATTACTTAAATCATTAGACTGTTTTATTTTAATCAACAACATTAAGCAACATAATTTTTACAGATAAGATGTAAATATTGTTATCAAGTAGAAAAAGTTGAGAACATCTAACAGCATTTTGTGGCAGATACTCATCAAAGTGAGGTTAAAATGTCATTAAGGGCAATAAAATATGATAATAATGCCTTAGAAGTCTTGGATCAACTT
Source organism: Galerucella calmariensis (assembly GCA_910591675.1). Lineage (NCBI taxonomy): Eukaryota > Metazoa > Arthropoda > Insecta > Coleoptera > Chrysomelidae > Galerucella > Galerucella calmariensis. Next base: position 362,153 of record CAJUYG010000117.1, read on the forward strand.
TTATTACCTGCACAAACTAAATATATACAAGTAAAAGGTGTGGAAGATGGTTGGAAAGTTATAAATAAAATGCAGGTATGATTTAACCTTTTTAATATCATTTAGGTTAGGTAATCTTTACATATACCTACCCTAAGATTTTCTTGTGTAAAAGTACAGATTAAAGTAGCATATAAGTTTATTCATTACATATATCTAATTTGAAATAAAATTATTAGGTGCAATCTACAAATTTGACTACAATATGTTATAGGTGCGAGGAGCCCCTGCCATAGCCATTGTAGGTTGTTTGAGTTTAGCCGTTGAATTGCACAATGAAAAATATGATTCAAAAAAACAGATGAGACAAGAAATTGAAGGTAAGCTCAATTACTTAGTATCATCAAGACCTACTGCCGTTAATATGAAAATTGCTGCTGAAGAATTAATTGACTTAGCCAACCAACTGTGTAATAATGACCAGGTAGATGTCAACGACATGAAAGCAAAGTATGTTTTTTTTATTGATTTGGTATTGGAACATTTATTTTTTTCAATTTATTGTTTAAGATTCACAAAAACTATTGAAGATATGTTAACAAAAGATATAGCCGATAATACAGCTATAGGTGATTATGGTGCCAAAGATATTTTATCTAAAGTTAGTGGAGATAGTCTTGTGCGGATATTAACTCATTGTAATACGGGATCTTTAGCTACAGCTGGATATGGTACTGCTTTAGGTGTCATAAGGACCTTGTTTGAAAGAAAAAGACTAGGTATGTCCTATTTATATTTATTTTCTAAGTGATATTTTGGTTATGTAAGATTTTTTTACGTTTCAATATTCCCAAAAATTGAAATATTTTAAGTGAAGAATGATAATAAACATGATAATAATTTTAATTTAGACCTATGATTACATGACTCTTCATATTTTCGTTATTGTTATTTGGACTTATCTTGTTCAAGGTTGCTTTAAATTATAAATTTATTGTGCAATAATAATATAAGCCATCAAATGGGTCGATGTATTAGAATATCCTTATTCAAAATATGTAAATTACTTGAAATTAAAAAAACAACATTGTCGGTTTCAAGCTATCCTATAATATGAGATTGTAGATGGTTAAAGGATGTAGTGAATTAATCTATAAGAGCAGAAAAATTTCATAATATTTCCATATGAAACCTCATAGTTCACTGTGCTCAAAATATTATTGTTTAGCTGAAATATACTTACTGTAGTAAATATGTGGTAGTGGTAGAGGAAAATCTTTGAAAAATAGTGAAATTTTGAAGTTGTTTCCTTTGTCATTTGGTAACATTACTATACAGGGTGTCCCACGACGAGTTAAAACTAAAATAATAGGCATGATGACTGATTTTGGAAAACTGCTCCACTATGTTTTCACGTATATACTTTATCTACAATGTTAGAAAAAAAGGTTTTAAAGGAAAAATTCAACTTATAAAAACACATTTCAAATTATGCGCCAAAACGCTAGAATAGTAATGGCGTTTGTCTATGACATCATCAATTCGTAAATACCATTGATAGGTGATCTGTGTCGATATGTTATCTACGATCTGTGTCCTGTGGTAAAATCGCCAAAGTCAAACTTCAAACACTTGACACATGAATCAAGCAAAGCCAACAAACAACAAAGAAAATTCAAAACAGATGTTCGGATCATAGATATTTGCGAAAGTACGACGTCACTCTCTTCTGATTCGTGTTTGAGATAAGATGGCGGATGGTTAAATTTTGTGCTTATATTTTTACCAAAATAAATGTAATCACACATGTAAAATAAAAATAAGTGATCTCTGTGTAAGTATACATGAATTTTCCTTATTTTTCACCCCTGAATGCATTAAAATGGAAAAAACTGGGTGGTTCTATTTGAAAAAATAAAGAAATTTGATATTTATGAAGTTAAACTTTGAACACTTTCTATACGCACCCTGTATGAAATGAAACATTTTTCAACATAAAATCAAATACGTCTGAACTTGCTAAAAGCAACCGAACAGAAACCATTTTCATATCTTTAAGGGTACCTATCCTCTTAAAAAAATAATTTGTAAGGGTCTGCAACCGTCAAATTTTTTACAAAAAAATTGATAACAAAAAAAATATGCATTTTTCGAAAAAAGTTTTCAGACACAAGTATACTAAAATTTTACGTAGATTTTAAAAATGTATTAATATACAGGGTGTTCCATTTAAAATAACAAAGTTGTAGTCGATTTCCGATAGAACCGATAGTTTTAACAGATAGTTTTAACTCGTCGTGGGACACCCTGTATTCTAAACTAACTAATCTCTATGATAACAATTTTCGAAATACAGTCCTGCCAAGGATAGTACTTTCCCAATCTTGCTTTGATTTCATCACACAAATAGTACCAACTTGCAAAACGAAAAGCAGCAGTTATAATTTTCCCTGTAAAACTCGAGAATAACATCTGTATTATCCATTCAGTCATCTTCATATCTACTATAGATTCGAATATTGTAATGTTATTATATTATGACATAGGAAACTATATGTACAGTGTGTCCCAAAAAAGTTAAGTACTTATAGTTTTACTGTTACATTAATATTTTTTAACAAGTTCAATTTTTTTCTATTCTAGAACATGTTTATTGTACTGAAACAAGACCTTACAATCAAGGAGCAAGACTTACAGCATACGAACTAGTACATGATAAAATACCGGCAACACTTATAGTTGATAGTATGGTGGCGGCTGTGATGAAACATAGAAATATCAATGCTGTGGTCGTTGGAGCAGATCGGGTAAGAAAAATAATTCACTGTTATTATGTAATAGTTCCTGAATATTTGTTGAAAAATATCATTAACACATTTTATGTTGTTTTGTTAATATTTTCTTTTCTTTAGATAACAGATTTTAAGTTCATGGGTCAACCCTCATTAACAAAGACTTTGTATACAGGGTGTCCCACGCGAAGTTAAAACTATCTGTATATGGCAAAATACTTATAGTAAAATCATGAAAATTTCTACGTTTCGGTTTTCGGATGAGATCTTTTTAATTAAAATATTCTCAAAGATTGCAGACTTCCGGTTCTACCGGAAGTCGACTGCAACTTTGTTATTTTAAATGGAACACCCTGTATATGTACACCTTTTTTTATGTATTTCGCTACGGAAAATCTAAAAATTTTCATAATTTTACGATATAAGGCATAGTTTTCGAAAAAATTCGATTGTAAGCAATTTTTTTTTGGAAAACAGATGAAAATTTTGGAATCGCCATGTCGAAAAACCTCTATATGCAAATTTTAAACGAAATCGGAAATCAAAATTATTTTTTTTCAAAATCGGTAGCAAGGGGGTACCCTTGGAATTGGAAATTTTTTTTAAAAGTTCAACTTTGACCTCAATATCTCGTTTCCTAATGAAAATTAGGTGGTTATATATTTTTTTATCGTTAATATAGACCATCTTCTGCCGATTTATGTATATTTGGTTGCTTCGACTCCATAGGCGTAGGTGATACACTTTTTTAAGGAATGTATGTCCAAAAAAACGTTTTCCGACTTTGAACCTGTATAACTTTGTTATTTATGAAATCGAAGAAACCAAATATGTACCATCAATCAGAGCCATTTGTGCTCTATAGAACCATGAAAAGATGAATGTTATATCTTCAACGGTTTAGCCGTAATGGCGGTTTAAAGAACAGCATGTAAATACGTCTTAGAAAAAATTGTCAGTGTGGCCATCAAAAGTAGTTTTATTTTTCTGACAAGAATGACAGTTAAGATCTATCATTCAAAACATAAGATTTTTGCATGTTTTTTATCATTGCGAACATCTATACAGGTTGTCCCACGACGAGTTAAAATATCTGTATTATGGCAAAATACTGATAGTAAAATCATGAAAATTTCTATGTTTCTGTTTTCGGATGCGATCTTTTTAACTAAAATATTTTCAAAGATGTCAGACTTCCGGTTCTACCGGTAGTCGACTGTAACTTTGTTATTTTCAATAAAATACCCTGTATATTAATACATTTTTAAAATCTACGTAAAATGTTAGTGTACTTTTGTCTGGAAACTTTTTTCGAAAAATGCATATTTTTTGAGTTATTAATTTTTTTGTAAAAAATTTGACGGCTGCAGACCCTTACAAATTATTTTTTTAAGAGGATACCCTTAAAGATATGAAAATGGTTTCAGTTCGGTTGCTTTTAGCAAGGTCAGACGTATTTGAATCTATGTTGAAAAATAAGATGCTTCTGCTCAACATGCCTTATTGCAAATATTGCTAGTTTCCGAGATACGGGCTGTTCAAAATTTAAATTTCAACTTTAAACACCCCGTATCTCGGAAACTAGCAACATTTGCATGAGGCATGTTGAGCAGAATCATCATATTTTGAGCTCTAGAATCTACAGTTCAGAGATTCGACATTCTTATTGAATCACCCTGTATATGTCCACTTTCACTATCATTTAATTCTAGGTAGCTGCAAATGGTGATACTGCCAATAAAATAGGAACTTATCAAATCGCCGTTCTTGCCAAGTACCACGGTGTACCTTTTTACATAGCTGCACCTTTTACATCAATAGACTATTCTATACCCAGTGGAGATCATATTGTTATAGAAGAACGACCAGATAGAGAAATGACTCATGTTGGAGAACATCGAATAGCAGCCAAAGGTATAAATTTTAGTTTTTTGTTCATAATATTGTCGAAAATATCGTGTCTTCCGAATTTGTGTTAGGATTTTTTGTTTATTCCATTTTTTATATGTCACATGTCAACTTGATTTGTGTATACGAGATATTTCTGTTGTACATCTTTACCGGCTGAAGTTTGAAGTTGTCAAATGTCATAGGTTATCAAAATAGACGTAGCATGACATATGACATTTGATAACGTCAAACTTCAGACGGTTTTAGGCAACTAAAATGACGTTGTTTATAATTTTTGTATTATTTTTGTTTACAGGTATTTCTTGTTGGAATCCCGCTTTCGATGTAACACCGGCTTCCTTAATAGCCGGATTTATCACCGAAAAAGGTGTCTTTAAACCGGAACAGTTGATGGAACAACGTACCCAAAATACTCATTAAAAATTGTAGTTGTTTTGATATGATGGACAAATATATATTTTTCAAAATGATGTCTTTTTTAAACAATTTTTTAACGGTTCAGCATTCCTGTCAAAATACTCTTTCTCTGTCAGGATATTTTGTGTAATTTTAAATAAATAAAATTTTGTGTACTAAATTGTGTTTTTCTTGATATAGAATTGACCGATTGGTCAAGTCTGAAGGTTCTTCTTATTTTTAATTTATTGGCCTCCACCCATTAGGTACTTAGCCTGAGCAGGTTATCATTTACAGTATCGGAAATATTCCTTACGGAATGTCTGGAACTTCCCATCTTCTTTCTGATTAAACTATTTTTCTGTTTCCATTTACCATGAATTCTTCTATTTAAGGCTAGACATGTTATAAAACAATACAACATAGGTAAAGAACTTTTCTCGCTCAGGGGCAACTGCAAGGTTAATCTTTATGTGAAACATGACAAGTGACATAATTTCTAATTTCATGGCATGAAACGTCACGTAAAAGTAGGAGTAGGCGGTGCTATGGTGCAGGCAGCTGACGTCTAGCTATACCTTGTTTTTAAACTAGAAGGAGCATTTTAAGAAACCCCACCCACACCACTAAAAGTTACTAGATTAGTTACTAAAGGGTGTGTTCCGAAAACGTAGGCAACAGTCGTGTTCAAAATATTTTATTGTTCCGAAAGGGTAATCTTCAGACTACGAACTAATTGACAATTATGTGACATACGTATTATATTGCTCGCAGGTGTCGTTTTCAATGAGGGATCAATGCAAGTCTAGAATTTGAATCATCATTGGCCACAGGACATGGCGAAAGTTGTAGCCAAATTTCAGTAGTTAGATTTTACTTGGAAATTTATATTATTAACAAGAAAAAACAAGTATAGATTTTGTTTATCAAACTGAATAAATAATAAAAATGGCACTTAACTTGGTTGGACTATAATACTTAGTTAAAAATAAAACAACAAACGAGAAAAATATGTACCTAATAAGGATTGAAGTTATAATATTTTCATATAAACACAAAACTGACAAATATCGTTGTCAGTTGTATCAAAAAAGCTGTGTGAAACGGGCGGCAATTTAACCTATCACTAGGCTGCAGAAATGCCAACTTAAATTCAAATCGCTCCTCTTAGAACATTTTGGACCGTGCTTTGAGTATGTGAACTTCTGATGGATATTTTGTCATAATTAAAAAAAAATTCTTTCACTGATCAGTTTTGGACGGGTATTTTTAGGATTATGGAACAAAATAATAACAATACCTCTATTATAAGTATAGTTACTTATCTGCAATGCTGGTTGCATAATTTTTGAAAAGTTTTCTAAATATTGCATTAAAAATCAAATATAATAAGTAATAAGTGTTAGGAAACTATTAAATTTTGAATATGTGAACTTCTGATGGATATTTTGTCATAATTTTTCAAAAATTCTTTCACTGATCAGAGGATTATGGAGCAAAATAATAACAATACCTCTATAATAACTATAGTTGACTTATCTGCAATTCTGGTTGCATAATTTTTGAAAAGTTTTCCAAATATTTCATTAAATATAAAATATAATAAGTAATAAGTGTTGGGAAACTATCAAATTTTCATAAAAAATGAGCTTTATTTATGAAACTAACCAATTATTTTAAGATTACTTAATGTATAATTGAATATTTAATACATTTTCTACCTCGGTGTTTTGAAATAATGAAAATGTGGGTAATTAAATTGTTAATTAAAAATATTAGTCTTTTATTTAATTTAAGCAGCCGTTACAACAGTTATATACAATAATAATGAATCCAGTGTATTTTAAGCAATAATAATACATACATTTCCTCATTGAGAAAAAAAGAGAGTCCCACGCATGCAAGTGAGTACAAATGAACTATTCGCATTAAACTAAGACCCGATTGCTATACTTCCCATGTGAAATCGACAGGCGGCAAGAAAGGAGTAAATTTAGATCTTGGATAGACTGCTAAATGTTAGTCTTAAACGCGAACTCTAACAGTTAACACAGTGAAAGTATTTAAAGACAAAGCGTCCCCTACCGGCGTTTTTGACGTTTTTTAACGTTACACGATTGTTTTAACGTGAAAAAATCCCCGTCTACCATGGCCGAAACAATAGAGGAGAGCTATGAGACGGAAGTACGCAGAAAAGTGGTCAGAACTAAGTTCAATATCGAGGAAGTAAGTTAGATTACATGCAAATCAAAATTTTTATTTTATTTTTCACTAGATATATATTGACGTATTTGCATGTTTTCGGGCTTAATTTAGAACAAGTCATTACATAAAAATGGGATCATCATTGTTGCCAATGACGTTAAAAGTGAAAATGTTTTTTTATTTAGTTTAAATATCTATTTTTTCCATTACTACATTGAAGAGGATTCTATGGAAATATAGAAACGTCTATTAGTAATAAATCCAAATTGGAAACTTCCTAATTTCGATTCTTTTTCAAACCCTGATTAATTTTGAATATTTAATACTGGGTGTTCCAAATTAAAATGGTGCAGTAATTAGGTATAGATGATAATCTTCTTTAAAATGATCTGTAATGAATTGAACAACATATTTTCCTATTGTAATTTTATATTTGGCGTAGCTGCATGTTTTCGTTCCTATTTTTGAACAACTCATTACATAAAAATTTAATCCTAATTGTTAGAAATGTCATATTTTATATATTAAATTTCAAAAGGCTTTAAGCGAACAGAAATAAATTTAAAAAAATAGTAATGATATAATTTTTAATGCAAAAATGGATTAAAAAAATTTCCTATTAAAAAAAGAAGACCGAAGACCAACAAAAACAACAACTAAATTCTGGGTGTCCCAAACGAAGCTTTATAGACAACTGACAACTTTGTCAACAAACAAATGGTACATTTTACACTGATAGTATTTACTAATTTGTCAAGAAATACAATAAATAATTACAGAACAATGTAATGAACCAAAACGAAAACAAACCATAAACAATGGAAAATGTATGGCAAACTAAGTGAGGTTATAAAACAATGTACAACAAACATTTTCTGTAGAGTAGTACTTGAAACCCCTAATAGTTTTCAGAGTGCTGTAACTCACACAGTCTCTAGGCCATATTGTGCTGGGTCCCTCGATCAGTGGGACGTGAAGTTTGTGTGTTTTGAAAGATATATGTCAGTTGGTTGTCAGACAGATTTTGTAGAGAATAATGTCAATGTAATAGCAATCAAAAGAGGACTTAAGTGATACCAACTAAAGTCAAGAGCAACAGATTCAGGTGCATAGAGTGGTCATTTAAATGGTCATAGTCAAATAAAATCCGTAAGTTGAATAAGTCAGACTTAAGCAATTTCGACGAGAGAAAAAAGTATTTAGTTTTCTGCTATTCTAAAAAGTCTTTCACCAGCGAAGCTTTTATTTAAATGTCAGTTATGTCACTGTGACAATTCAAAGTGACAATATGAATAATAAGAAGCAATTTTCCGGTATTTTGCATCCTCAAGCAAAAAATGGTACTTAATCTGATAGATTATTTCGAGAATGAATGAAAAAGTGGAAATTCGTCAACCAGTGTGCGGGAAAATCAAACCATTATTTTTCCGGGTATACTATTTGTAATCTCACATTTTGGTAACCTCTGTGTCTTCTGATTTGATAAGAGCGCTTTTGACTATACCTTGCTTTGTTAAAACAATCGCAAATCAAAAGAAAAGATACCTGTAACTGAAACATAAATAATACTTTTGTTTTTATTATAATATATTTGTCTTTTACTGTAAATTTCAAACATATTATGACAAGATTTTGAGAAGATTTTCTTCTGGTTTGCAACTGATACTAAAAAAGCAGAGCTGAGAAAAATCTCTTGTCTACCTTGGTGTTATATAAACATAAAAAATGAGTTGATAAATTAAGCTGTGTTTTTAGTATTGGATAATCAAAATAAACCAATAGAATGAACTGTAAAATAAATAAACTCTGTGATATATTAACAGTGATCTCTGACATCAAATAAGACAGTGGTTAATAAATATAATGTTGAAATGGGGATTGCTAAAATTGCGCCAACTTAAAAAATTTTTGTTTTCAATATGCTTGACAGGTGGATTTCTAACCAAAAATATCTTGAAAAGCGATCATTTTAGTTTGTGATATTTTAAAATATGCTGTCACCAATTCTGCAAGTGCCCTAGTATGAAATGTAACATTTTAAAATTTATTTCAACAATGTTTCGTTAAGGTCAGTGCTGCCAACAAAAAGTGGTTTTTATGACAATCATGACAGCTAATGTGTTCTCAACGTATCGGTGGCCAATAGTTCTAGGAACTTTTATCATGTCACCATTTCATCTTTGTTATGTCTCTAGTTATGTCAAATGTCAGTTATATTTGTTTTTGTTGATATTCCATTTTCCATTAGATTTTTGTAGCAGCTCTAGTTAGTTGTATCTCTATTCTTCTAATTAATTTTACCACTGACATCTGTCATAACTAGTGACAGGTAACATAGTGACTTGCCAAAAGTTCCTGGAATTATTGACCTCCGCTCCGGGGGTGTACACACTGTTTCAATAAAGCAATGTTGATGTTCTCAATGATAAAAAACCTGCAAAAATCTTTTGATTTGAATAGCAGACGTTAACTGTCATTCTTGTCATAAAAACCACTTTTTGTTGGCCACACTGACCCTAAACTGAGCTCCTCTATTAAAAAATGTATTAACCTCACTTTTATAAGGTTGGTTATGTTTACATTACAATTTCTTTACTTCCTCGGTAATATTTTCATTATTATTTTGCTAGACCCAGCACGTTTCTTATATAAAAATTAATTTTCTCCTGACTGAAATAAAACATTATCATCTCTAATAATTTTCGAAATTGATTAAATTTTGATCGTTTATTAGTAGGTCACGAATAAAACATTTTAAATTGATAAACGCGTCATATAGCTGCATTTACTCAATGAACTACCAAAGGATATTGTGTTTATCGGAATCAAATTGAAAACAAAGTTAATTTTGAACCAGTAAAATATGTTTGGTAACTAGCTATACGAAAATTTACGGTGGTCTATTTTTATACAAAGACACTCCATTCCATTAATACTACCATACGTTTCATCCGCGAACAATATGTGATGGCATATATTTTTCCATCTCCTTTTTCGAAGGGAAAAAATTAGTGATGGGAAAAATTCGAATTCAAGAATCCGCTTAAAAAAATAATCATCAGTATCCGATTATGGCAAATAGTATAGGTGGTGAAGACTAGCTATTATTATTGACCGAGCGAGGATTATAAATGTCGTCACCACAATGGTTTATATACACTACTAGCCAGATTTAAGACAAAAATTAAAAATAACTCACAAACGCACCTCGAGAAGCGTTTACCCCGTCATCTGACTGACAAGTACACTGTCAGTTTTCGATATATCATGAACGTACTCGTTATGTCATCAGTCATTTTTGGTTGAGCGCGAATTTTAAACTAATGGCATTTTTATTCAAATAATTTCATCTTGATAGATAATTTCAAGCAGCATATATGTTGAGGACAATCTCCTGGGTATACAAAATTATGTTGCACAAGTTATTGTTAAACTACTATCCCTAAATTCTCAAAATATTTGAAGAAACACTAAGTATGAATCATGCATAAAAATTTATATTGTATATTGGTTAATATTTTGTGAAATGATCAAACTGAAAATAATAAATAATTCTAATTAGGCCAAAGGAAAATACTTGCTCGCTTAATTTACATCGTATTTATACAGTCCAGCGCCAACTGTATTAATCTATTTCACTTTTGACACATGGAATATGGGTACTGTAATCTTTTCATTACACTCACAAAAGTAAACAGATTCATTACAATATTTATGAAACTTTTACTTTGACTGTGACTAAAACCAACTTAAATAGCGATGGATGCGATTTTAAGTTGGACACACTGTACATTTTTTTAAAAACAATCACCCACAAATTGCATAGTTTTGCCAAAAAATATTTAACATTTTTTTCAGAATATTATTGTTGAAGTAGTATTAGTTTGAAACTTTTTCTGTTTCTATTAAAAATAAAACATATTATCTTCGTTTTAAATAAATAATTTTGAAGTGGACGTACTGTAAATAAAATGTTTTTCAAAAATGTATTAACTTTTAATGTATTTACACTCTTGAACTTATCACACTTATAAAATTAAAATGTACCAAAAATAAAAGCAGCTCTAATTTTAGATGACTTCAATATTTTCTAATTACCCAGACACTTCCTTGGTGTTTAGAATAAATTATAAAACGGGTTTCGCATCGAATTTTCTAATTATAATGAGTCTTCGCTGATTTCCTGTCTTTAAAAACATGGCTATGATTTGTTTCCACTGCTATTTTTGACTAATAGTAACATGCGTCAATTATATGCATCTTCAAAGCCACTCAACGTAGACATTTATCGTCCAAATCTATAAATAATCGGTTTTTGTAAATTAATTAGAAAATTTTGAATTCGAAATTACTTATTTCATTAACTTCTTTTACATTTGAGTATATGAAGTAGCAAGTTATTAAATTTTCTTTAAAATGACAGTTTTTGTAAACTATATGCAACATAAATCTCAAATATACGTCATAAATGAACTTTGACGTCATAACTGTGTTGCCAAGTCTTTGAAATAGTATAAGAATTGATACATTTCAAATAAACTTTAATATTATTCTTTTTATTTTTACTTCACTCTACTTTGATATTTATGAAGTTAAAGTTTGAACAATTTCTATACACACCCTGTATAAAATGAAACATTTTTCAACATAGATTCAAATAGGTCTGACCTTGCTAAAAGCAGCCGAACAGAAACCATTTTTATATCTTTAAGGGTATCCTCTTAAAAAAATAATTTGTAAGGGTCTGCAGCCGTCAAATTTTTTACAAAAAAATCAATAACTCAACGAATATGCATTTTTCAAAAAAAGTTTTCAGACAAAAGTATACTAAAATTTTACGTAGATTTTAATAATGTAATAATATACAGGGTGTTCCATTTATAATAAAGTTACAGTCGACTTCCGGTAGAACAAAACAAATATATGGCAGGGAGAGACTAGCTGAAGGTCAGACAATAAGAGGTAAAAACGTATCATGGAACAAGTTTTTGAAGAATATATCATTTCAATAATCTCTATTTGATTCAAAAATTTCATCACTAAATGTTTATAATTTCCCTCGTAAACTGTTAACCTTACCAAAATATTTATTAATTTACAACATGACATTTTTCGGTTGATAAATATGTCACCGTGAAAAAGTTTTGTGGAATTTGTCAAGGCCAGTTTGGATCCTGACATTAAATATATGTCGTCTCCTTCCTAATAATATCAAAAGACACGATTTTTTATAAACATCAACCTTGATCTGATTATTGAGAAAGTAAATCGTTTGAAAACAATAAAAATCATGATTGAGATTTAACCTTAAACTCAGTATTTCTTTCACTTCTAGATGATGCTTCCTAATATAAAATTTTTCAATTATACCAATAATAATTATTAGTTTCTAAATCTCCTTCAAATTATTTGATACATAGCCAATAATATGTTTTTATTTTCAGTGTTGTATATTATTCTCGGCTTTTCAATCAAAATAAATCTCTGCTAGTGCAAAATTTCCATTCAAAAACAACTTTTTTTTCAATATATTACAAACACCATACTGTATTCCATGCTAGCACCAGACTCTATAATGCCAGTGGCGTAACTAGACTGACTGCACCCCAATGCAAGTATTTCCCGTGCGCCCCTATTCGTAAACTTCATTCTCCCCCCCCCCCTTCCATAACCTCCAACGAAACTAACAACGACATTTCTCTGTAGTCCACACTTCCTGGATACTGTTTCACTACACAAGAGATTGTACAAACTCTATACAATTAGAGAAAGATTATTCAAAGAAATATAATTAGTTTTTGACGCCTAAGGCCTGCGCCTCAACCCAACTAGCAAAATGGAATTCTAAGAGGACTGAATTGTTGTATAACAGTCGAATAGCGTTGTTTTAAGGACTTTTTGTTTTTATTAAGCCTTTTGTTGCGATAATTTTGTTTTTTAAAGAAAATTGTTGTATTAAATGATTCTATAGTGACTTTTACAATATATGCTATAACGCATTATACGATCATTTCTTTTAAAATGATATAATACCTTATAAGGAAGTTCATACAATATCAAAAATATCATTTTATAAGACTTTTATACCTTTTGTATAAGAGTTCTATAATATACTATATAACTAACAGCTACAACATTATAAAATAGTTACTTAAGCTTGTCTTATTGAAGCTGTATAATGTTGTAAAATAAATATTGTATAGCATTCAATTGCGTTGCATTATAAAACACTCTCTAGTTGTATAGTGCCTAAATATTCTTCGTTATAAAACAGTTATCGTATACCGTTCCATTTTACAATAAAATATTGTTTAAGGCATTTCTTTGGGATAAAATTGTTGTATTATAAATCGCCATGTTTAAATAAGCAGCTCTTGTACCGCTATCGCCGCCATTATGAGCAATTGAGTTGGAAACATGAAACTGTATTGAAAAATGTGACTTTATCATTATTTAGAGAATTATAATGTGAAAGAATATCCATATGAAATGATAAATTATTAAAATAATAAAAAAAAAGTATTTTAGAATATTCTATTTTATAATTTTTTTAAAGTATCTACTTGAAACTTAACCAGAATTGAAGCGCTTCATTTTCTTGCCAAATATATACCTATACTATCAGTAAAATTTGCACCATCCGAATTAAGTTATAATTTTCACTATCGATGTCCGCCCTAGCGGCTCAAGTCGTTTTGATGAGTCTCCATTTCTACAAATGAAATGTAGGATGCACGTTCAAATTGAAATATAATTTGGTTATTATATTCTTCACTAAAAAATGAAATACTCTTATAGATAATAAAATGTTTCCATTGTGCGCGAAATAACAGCATCATAAAAAAATATATTGCATAATACAACCATTTTGTAAGACCTTCATAGTGCCGCTTCAATCCCATTTTATAGATGTGACTACATGACACACTATTAAATCATTTTATAGTAGCTGTCTAAATGATTATAAAACAGTCGATTAAGAGTTGTTTAAATGTGTATTAAACAGTCATATAGGAGTTGTATAAACTTTTAATAGAACTGTTATACAACCAAACAGTTGTATAAAAATGGGCCTTTTAAGTTGTATAAGGATCATTAAATTGTTTTGTAGACCGTTATAAGAATTTTAGTATCCTATAAGATATATCATAGCTGTTTATACAAACCGTATAGAATTTAAATTGCTACTTGGGAATGCACCGCATTGGTTACATTGGCGTTAGTTACGCCACTGTATAATACCTCTAGTCTAGTGTAAAACCAGTAATTTCCACTTTTAAAATGACCATCTTTTAAGATAATTGGGAGACAGGAAATCCCTCATTAAAGTTTGCGGCTTAAAAAAATTTGACAAACCCAGTCAGGAAAATAGACTTAGTTTTTTTACGATTACTTTGTTTTATTTCCAACTGTGAGAATAAAAATAGCGTTGCAGTTTCTTAATGATAATGAAGTTCTTCCATGAAATTGTCGTATTTCCGTGTTATAAAGTACAGCAATATGTTTTTGTAAACTCAATGTCAACATTTTAACGCATTATTGAAATGGTCGAGTTGTTCCTTTTTGTTTATTTTAGTGTAGCAAGAAAATGATGTTGAACGTAAAGAAATCGTTTAAAAATAAAGTGGAGAGTTGTTGGCAACCATTCATATTTTTGTTTCAAACTATATTAACACGCAAAATTTACAAATTTTGTATGAATATAACAATTATTAACGTTATTATTAACATTGTACAGAGTGAGAATATGTGTCCAGCAAAATAATAATGAAAATATTACTGACGAAGTAAAGAAAAAATTGGGAAATTTACAATATGTCCCACTAAGTTGGGAACATATATAAAACTTTTTTATTACCTATTAATTTTAGGAAAAAAAGTGGTCTGTACTCGTAAGCATACAAACTCAATTGAATTTCTAGGATGCTCCTCTAGATGCATTAAATAGATTTCATTTCAAGCTAAAAAATGAAAAAAAAACCGCTCCAATACAATTGTTAACCCCCAAAAATTGCATACATTATTACTTTGACGGTAAATTTTTGGTAGTAAAATTGTCTGCGGAAAAATTAAAAGGAAATAGTAGATTCGATTTTTTATATTCTTTCCAATTATAAAGAACAATTTAAAAAAAATCTCTATACAGGGTGTTGTTTTAAGGAAAGATGAAAATTTTTTGTTAAGCCGGACCTGCATTATCTTTTTGGAGATGCTTTTGATGGAGTTTCTAGGTAATTGTTATCACGTGTACCAAATTTCAAAATAATATACAGGGTAACTCGGAAATTATGAGGTTCGAAAGAAATAGGATACATTTATAAAACACCCTGTATCAAGGTTATAAAGTGCAGAAAAAACTTTAAATATAGGTTTTTGGAAGCATCAAAGTGATCTCCATCTACAGCTAGGCCCTTTCCCAATGAAACACCCTGTATAAAACTCATGAGATCCGTTTCAGAGATAACTGGTGCGTTCCATACTTAAAGCTCACTCTGTATGTTGCATGATACGTTTATGTAAACTGAATTTCATTTGTTATGCTATGGATATGCAATAGGTGAATTAATAAAGACTAGTATCAAACATAAATATTGAAAAATCTAACGTAAAATTAGGGGGGTCGAGAAAAATCTTACTTTATATCCCAAATGGAAGAGGGGATCAAATAATTATCAAAAATGTCTCATGTAATTGATGGAGGCCCCCTACAGTCAAGGTCATCACACTTGATACCTCACTTTTTCTTTTTTTAATTGTATTTTGAACAATAATAATAATTAATGAATAATTTTGTATTCATTACCCGGAAGAACTCAATTAATGTTTTTCATAAAATAGCTCATATCTATACTCGACAATTAAAATGGGAACATTTATTATTTATTTCTCTATGTCCACAAAAAATATTTAGAATAAAATGTTCAAAACAGTTTTCAGTAACACACAAAATTCCCAGATGTTGTGTTTTCAGTTTATACCGCTAGATTGAGCCGATAGTCTAAAAACTCACACTTTATATTATTTTATAACGTAAAGAGCGTCGGGGACCAGAGGCGTACATTTTTAAAGGGTATAAATAAAGTGAAAACATAGGTATTGTAAATGCTACAAATGCACTCTTGTATTTTTTTAAAAAAATTTCTTGTATTTGATACGTTATTTACAAGAATTTTTGTCAGAAATATTTTCCTATCGGTAGTTTAAAATTAAGTATTTAAATATTTTATATAGTTTGTATGCCAATGCTCGAGTTTATTAAATGCGAAAGATTTTTTTTAAAATTGATGTGTATAAAAATAACTACTTGAGGGCGAAAATATACATGCGCCGAGCCTCAAGGAGATTTTAGTCTCAATATTTGCAATGTTGCATTTTCAAAATCTTCAAAATCTTTTTTTACTGTAATAAATTAAAAAAAGTATTTTTTAATAACGTGCTGTGGAATGCGACTTTATATTCGATATTATTTAATATATTAACACGTTTTAAAGATACACCTATATTTAATAAATATACAGGAAGTGCCCAAAGTACTTGTTATGTTATTAATTCTTTATTTTCGAAAATTTTAATGGCATTTTGTAAGAAGCGAACAGAAAATTCAACCAAAGAATTTTTGTCGAAACTATATATACTGGTTGTCTTTGTAAATATACAGTGTGACCCATTTTATTTGGAAGCACTCCTGTAAAATCCTTATTTCACAACCGATTTTGATTTAATTTTTTTTGTTAGATTCAGTATCAAAAACAGTATTTTGGCACAAATTTCCATATCTTAATTACTATTTTCAAGAAATTAATTATTTTAAAAATAAATCTATCGTTAAATATAGAAATTTGAAGTTACACAATGACATTAAAAAAATTTTTTTATATGCAAAAAATAAAGCTAAGAAAAGTGCCAAGTAGTAAATCCAGTTTATTCGAATAAAATTCGCAAAATAAAGCATATTTCCCAGGCTTAAATGAACTTTAATATTAGAATAAATATTAACATGAAGAGGTCTTACTTTTATTAGTTATTTGTGAATTATTTATAGCATTATAGTAGTCGTAAAAAATATAGTAACGGAAATTATCGCATCGATACTCAACAATGGATTTGTTTATATTTTCGATGCATCATATCGGATTTAAGACGCAGTAGCAAAGATTACAGAATAAAAATATAAGATGTTTCACTCGTTCGAATTTATCGCGTAAAGCACGGATGCCGCTGGTGACTGTCTGGTGACTTGGATGGTACAGTACGTCGCTACGTCCTTACTTGCATTTAATTTGGCATATTATACGGGACGTCGCCCGTCGAGCGCTGTTATTTTAGAACGGTGTTTATTGGTTGTTCGTGTTTTATATTTATGTTGTATAGATTTTTTTATTTATTAATTAATTGTTGAAATGAGTAAAAAGTCATGTTAAAATTTTTCTCTTTAATAGCAAAGCTTAAACACTAAATATTTTGTAATATTTGCTAATACAAAATTACGGATTTATTTTTATAATAAGGATATTATATAAACAAGTACATTAAGCAAAAAAACACAAAAATTCAATTCTATAGCTAACCAAAGGGGAATTGGTCAGTTCCTTTTGAACGAATTTACTAAATTTTCTTTTCATAATCCATGTAATCAATTTCCTTTCGAATATTATGCCAGTCTCTATACCAGAGTCAGTATATATTTTACTCTTAAATGTATATTGAAAGATTTGAAAAACAATAGATTAAATTTAACACATAAACCAAACTCCAAACTTGGTATTTTACAACATTTATAAAAATTTTTAATAAAGGTATCCTGCAGCTGCTTCTCTTTTTACTGTTTTAACCTTGTCAATCCAAAAAATACGCGTTATTTAAAGATCAAAATTTGTGATAAATATCTGCTAGATTATCAATAAATATCACAAAATTACTAAGATGCTGGATAAAAACTGTGAATTGATTCATTTTAAAAATTCAAATTTATTTTTTAC
Source organism: Galerucella calmariensis (assembly GCA_910591675.1). Taxonomy (NCBI): domain Eukaryota; kingdom Metazoa; phylum Arthropoda; class Insecta; order Coleoptera; family Chrysomelidae; genus Galerucella; species Galerucella calmariensis. The sequence continues at coordinate 380,415 of CAJUYG010000117.1, forward strand.
TTACCTTTTCAAATTCATATCCCGAACATTTTTCGAAATAATTAGCATTTAAAAACAAACCTTTGTGATAAAGAATCCTATTAATTTAAATATATATTTCTCTAATTACCCCTGTATAGCTTAAAATAAAATAAGCTTTTCGAACTTATCTGGTATCTACCGGTCTCGTTATTGACAACAAAAGCGAGTCGTAAACATAATTTATGAGAGCGGCGTCCGTTTGGGACAGCAACTTGAATCAAACCGCCCTGGAGTGAAACATCTTATATTTTTATTGTGTAATCTTCGGCAGTAGGTTATAAGAGCAAAACATTGATGGGTAGGAACCTTCCGTAACGTAGAGGTTACCTAAGTGCTTTGTAACTTTACGTAAAAACAACAAATTCAATAACATGATAATAATGTTGCATTATTTACAAATCTTACGCTATACCGCATAATTTACAGTATTTCATAAGACCATTAATCTGATTCTCCGCTAGTGGATACATCAGCATAAACAGGAAATTGCCTGTACCTATATATCCATGTACCGTAACATTTTCCTCAACATTATGAGAAACAGAGTGTAAATTTTAGTGAAACCGAATTTAATAAACTCCTTTAAATACATTTCAGCATTTTTTGAGTTGTTATTTTCGGCCATTTGCTTATAGAAAAAATGGCATAATTAATAGTAGATATAGAGCCAAATATTGTTTAAATCTCTTGATAAGCTTTATTTAAATTATTATGCGGAAGTTGTGAAAATTTCTGCTAGGAAATGTATAAAAATAGGCACTGCAACCTGCTCTACATGAATCATACAAAATATGATTGTCTATTTAAAAAACACAGTGCCTATTAGACTGTGTTTTTTCGGAGAATTTTTAGATTGAATTTTTTTGGCAACAACTTTTGGATTGTTGCCAAATAAGTAAACTTCACTTTTTACATTTTATACAAAGACAAAGCAGTTGATGTAAAAATGAAAATATTCAATTTACTAGTACACTGCAACATGGACTTTTTACAGATGGGTACAAAGTTTTCTGAAGAAATTTCAGGCTATAAATAACAATATTTAAAACCTCGAAAGTCTTTAGGGAGATCATTCTAGATAGTCCAGTAAATGAAGGAACAAAGCTCCTGAAAAGTCCCCAAAGAAGATTTTTTAACTCTAGCGTTTTGATAAAAAATTTCCCTGATTCCTGGAAAATGATTGGATTTTATTAAAAATCAAAAAGTACATTCGAAAACTCTAAGCTTTAAAATGATGTGCATTGAAAAGCAAAATATAGGATGATACATTTTTAAATCGTGCTCGTTCCACAGATTGTACAGAACTCCGAAAATTGCTGGAAAATGTAAATAAACAAATCAATGTTTTATCAAAACGCAAGAAAGATATTAAAAAAATTTCTGAGATCATTCAAGACCTCCTGAGGATCCATTATAAAAAAAATAGGATAAAAGATTATTTTTTTGAAAAATATGAACAAATTAATGAAATAGTCTCAAAATCTTGTGTAATAACAATCCTCTTAATAAACCGATTCCAACAAACTAAATAATATATAGTCCATTATGAATTATACAGGTTGAAATTTTTATTTTTACAGTTATTAAACACATACATAAAATACCTGATGTATTTGATTTTAATACATTACAATAAATGCTCAAAATTTTCTCCACCTAGTTGTTGGCAATAGCACAGTCTCCTATAGAACTCCTCCTTAACTTTGTTTAAAGTTTAAGGTGATTTCTGTAGTTATCCTGTCTTTGAGGTCTACAATGCTAGTTGGTTGTGTTGCATATACTTTGTTCTTGAGATAACCCCAGAGAAAAAAATTTAACGGCGTAAGGTCTGGCGATCTAGTTGGCCACTCAATAGTACCTCTTCTTCCAATCCATTTATTGGGGAAGATTTCATCTAACTAAGTTCTTACCATTAAAGCATAATGGGGTGTTGCCCCGTCTTGCTGGGACCAAACATTTTCATTCGGTAAGCTAGGATCCATTGCGTTGGGATAGAAGTTTGCCAACGCAGGAATAACTTCATTTCTAAGCATATTTAAATATTTTTCAGCGGTCAAATTTCCATCTATAAATATAGGACCAATAATATGGTCGCCTATGATACCGGCCCAAACGTTCACCTTTTGAGGGTACTGAGTATGTGTCTCACGCATCCAATTAGGATTCTCTGCTGACCAATATCTACAGTTCTGTCGGTTTACCTCTCCATTCAATGTGAATGTTGATTCGTCAGAAAAAAGAATGGTACCAAGAGGTATCTCATTTCTGTTCAGCTTATTCATCAATCTTTCGCAGAAATCCATTCTATATACGATATAGATCGTCTTCTGTTAACTCCTGCACAAAAGTTAATTTGTATGGATGAAGTTTTTCTTTATGAAGACATCTTAGAACAGTTGTATGACTAAAATTATTTCCACGTGCAATTTGACGTGTACTTGAAGTTGGATTCTCTTCGACACTTAACAAAATATCCACTTTCACATCATCTTCAACGAAGTGTGGTTTTATTTTCAATGGTTTGATATGTCCAAGTTCTCTGAATTGTGCATGAATTTTAGACAAAGTACTTTGTGAAATATTAGGTAATTCGGGATACCTGTGATTAAATAAGTTTGCCACTTCAACTTGACTTCTGCAGTTATCCCCGTACCCTATCATCATTAAAATCTCAATTCGGTGAGTCTCAGTTAAATATTTTATTGTTATGTCGACAAGGAAAGAGTGTTAGACAAAGATTTTACTTTCCAGTATAAACTGTCAACACATCAACAACTGACAGAATAGAAAACAATCCACATTATTTACCGATTTTGTCTAATTATTGGCGTTTTTATGCAATTTTTAGGTATTTTTGATAAAATTCATGGGCGTAGCAGGTTTTGTTTAATATACAAATACGTCTAATAATTAGTTAGTTTAGATTTTTGATAAATCCATATTTAGCTAATTTAAAAAAGTACCAATAAGTATTTCAAGTGTAATAAATTATTAATTTTAAAATTTCACCCTGTATAATTCATTATTGACCATACATTATTTAGTTTGTTGGAGTCGGTTTATTAGGAGGATTTCAAAAATATGCAAATATACAGGGTGTTTCATTAAAACAAAACAACACCGACTATGTCATACTTGTGTAATATAGGATGCTCTGACAAATTAATAAATGTTTGATAGCTACAAATGTTTGACAGTGACTGTCAGAACGCGTTAGAATTTTACGCAAATTAAGAAAATAGAAACAATATTAAACAAGCACAAAACCTATTTTTCCAATGTAAATGGATGCAATTGCATATTTGAACGTAGTTTTCAGTTCTGATCAACTTTTTTTAATAACATTTTTCGATATTGTCAAATTTAAAGGTACTTTACTCTTGAGTACAGTTCATATTTTTTGAGAAACCTTGTATAATATGAAAAAAAATTGATATCTGATAATTGTATTTCAATTTTTAGAACATGCAGAACTTTTTATGAAGAATAAGTTTTTTTCTTAAAATTGATAATAAAAAAGTTTCCCGTATGGTGTGAACTTAGGTGAACACTGTGTATATTATTGTGTTTATTTCTGGGTGTTGATCAATTTCATCCAAAATATCTTCTTCTAATCTTACATTTCGAACAGTTCGAGAACGACCAGCTTTGTTTGATATTCTTTGTATCTGATAATTGCTGTTGGATGCTTGCAAATAAAAAAATTATGAGGCGTATCACACTTATTCCGTTTTATTTTAATTACGCACAATAAATCCCTGCTTTGTTATAAAACATACAAATCTCATTCAAGTGCATGTCTAATTTCGGAGGTATTTTATTTTTGTGTCTACATTGAAGTAAAATAAGAAAATTATTGTGTCACGGCCAAAACGAAAAACTGTTATTTGGCAAATACCACTAAAAACAGTGATTGAATGATACAGAAAATGGGCAGAAATTTATACTCGCTGAAAGGTACAATTTCAAATTAATTTAAAACATTTCTAGTCCAGTAAATGAAGGGACAAAGCTCCTGAAAAGTCCCTGAAGACTTCACTTTATGCTCAATTTGTAGGTCACGGCAGGTGTTTTTCAACGAGAAAAAACTTAAGGCGATTGAGTTTACGGAAGGGGGGGAAAATGGACCCCTAAACCCTGGAAAACGGGTTTCTCGCTAATATCTGGCTTGATATGCGAATTAGAGAATTTTTCTCCAGATAAAAAATGAAGATCGTCTTATTATCTACAGAAATGGTTACTATCATTTTTTTCGAAAATTTGATAGTTATCGAGATAACGAGACCTAAAAGTCGCCTCATTTCAGCTGCTGCTCTGCCTGTAGGAATTCTGCTGTCTATTCATTAACTTTGTAACCGGGCGGACGAATAAATTGTTCCATAACTCGGTAAAAAATTGACATTTCCCGATGATTCAAAGTTCACCGCAATGGGAAGACCCGTAGCTATCATTCCATAGGTATATTTCATTCACATTATCCGTCATGGTTAAAGCTGATAATCCCAGAAATCGACAGCGACTTTTCATGAGCTTTCGATATTTTCAGGTGTTCAATTACTGGACTATTCTGGCAAAAGCTGTGTTCCTATAAATTGCGAATGTTTTCATTTGTGCAAATTAAACAAGTTCATTTATAATACACCCATTATTATGCATTTGGATAATGGATAATATTTACATTGAAATGTGCGTCAACTCGACTCGATCTCTTGCAGACCTGTTCACACTCATGTCAATTGGAACAAACCTATACGATAAAAAATTTGAGCTGCGCTACTGTTCGGGTTTCAAATAGATTTTCATGTTAAACAAAACGGTTCGACCTCAAGGATTTGAGCTAAAATTAAATTCACTTATATCGTTGCGAATGCAAATTATGTCGAATAAAAAGATTGCCACCAGTGTTGTATACATTTGAGGCCAATGAAACCTTAATTAGCTCGTGAATTTTGAAGAATGCGAAATAGGAAGTTGAACATATTATTAGAAAAATCGTTAAATCGCTTTATGGCGATGAGTAGATTTAAAAAAAAAATTTAAAGCTGTTCCTATTAAATTTTTATTGAACTTATCTACAAATATATCAAACAAAAGTGACGCAAGCTACATGGAGAGCACACTAAATAGAAATATGAAGAAATATATAGTTTTTTCCACTACTAATAGCTGTGAAGTTGACAATTATTGCTTCTTTCAGCCAACTGAGATGTTTAATTTCTCTATTAGTGGTTAATAATATTTCTTGTGACCTAATTTGTTTCTGAAAGCTTTAAAAATGGATAAAGCCGAAAAAAACTTTGTATTCCAAGTATTGCGTTGTTCCAGTGTGTAAATCAACGTCTATTAAAACTCCAGACAAAATATTTGTTACTTTACCTGGTGGCGCAAGCAAAAATACACTTAAGAGAGGGGTATTACTTTTGTTTGTGAAGACCATTTTAATGTAAGTACCTACTTCTATGCTGGTAATTTTTATTCTTGAATAGTTTGAGGTTATGTACTTATATGTCTAGGAATCAACCATAAAAACATCATTTTCTTACGACCACACATCGAAATATGGTTGGTATATATTATATAAATAAAACATAGTTTAAATCGTACTTACGATAATGCTTTAACTCCTCTTATTTTCTCTGCATTAAAGCAGCTGTTTGCCTTCATAAATTCAAGCAGCATAAATGAGTCTACTTTGGCAAGTTATCCGTTTTTGCTTTTACAAAACCTCCGCTAGCCATATCTTTACTCACAAAATATGAATGAATCGTCACTGAACACTGAACTAGTAAATAAAATATATTCTTCCAAAAGTTTTCAAATATCCTCGGAAATATCGAATATTTATGTCCACTTTCCACTTTACGTTGACTTTTAGGAATGAAAAAATGACACACAAACACGTAATGGTCTCAAATAAACATATAAATGATATTTTTACGTCGATGAAGCAATTGATAGTTGATTAAAATACAATATAAACACACAACTACACATAATCTTTACTGTGATGCCATATATCGATGTCTCTCATTCAAATTTTGCACAAAGGTTGATAATATAATAGGCTTTCGTATTCCATA
>CAJUYG010000118.1:0-17914 GCA_910591675.1 Galerucella calmariensis
TTTTTTTTCACACTTGTCAGTGACCTATGAGAATACAATATAGTAATAAAATATAGGGTGTTCCATTTATAGCGCAGCCTTTAAACTCGATTTTATTGACTTTGAACGCTCAGATTAATTTGAAATTCTCCACACTCGTCAAGGGTGTTCAATTGAAATTAGGTATAAGTAGTTAAAAAAACATCTAAAAAACACGCTTTATAGGTAATCGAGCTAAAAAGAAAAAAATAATTATTATTTCAAGAATATCATCCCGTCTTTACTTTACAAAAAGTAAGTTCGACTCGCACTTGGCCGGTTATTATAATTACTCGTATCTTGAATTTATTTTAACCTGTTTGTAGACTTTTATGATTTCCTCCGCATTTGCAGATAAATTGATAAACAATAAAAAAAAACATTTATTTACCATGTGTACAATTTTTATCCGGTTGACAGGTTAATAATGTAACATTAAAAGACTCCTCATTCTTGCAGTTCTTTGTAAACATTTGATGCCACCACAATACTTTCATACACTCATAATATTCATAGCATTGTTCTCCTGGATATTTTGCGGGTGATTTGCATATCTTTGTCTTCGGGGTTGTAGCAACTAAAAAAGAAGCGTAAAGCATACATATACATTTCGATAATCTTTTATAGCGTTTCAAAATAAGAGGGACAAAACATGGTAAACAAAAAGCCATATAGTGACAAATTTTTCAATCATCTAAACGCTGGATTCAGTGAAGAACAGCAACTAAAATAATTTAAAATTAAATTCAAACTAAAAATATTCAGTTGTTCATTCAACCAAAAATTGAGAAATTAATAAACCAACAGGACATGCGCATATTCAATAATTTGCCAAAACTTCCAATAGTATTCGAGCTGTCAGATAACTGAAGATAAATATTAAATGTAAGCCAATGTGTTCACCTTACTTTTTTAAGCAAGAATATCAATATTGGCGAAAAATAGGAAGGCAATTTAGGCCAAGCAATATGTAAATGTTTATGAAAAAAAAGAAACTATGGTATCAAGTAAAAGACACTACGTATAGTATGAACCTGATACATTGTCATCAGAATGGGCTCTTAAAAAAACTCAAAATAATGAAGGTAGGAGAATCTAGATTTTTTGGCATGGAAAAAAGAACCCTCCATCCATATACTTGCGAATTGCACAGCAATTCAGAATCCTAAGTAGGCCCCAACACCCAGGAGATTACGGAATAGAAGAGGGACATTTACCCAAGTTAAACCATGCAGATATCCCAAAATTCCTCATGGGAATAGAACTAAAGAAGCTACTAGTCTCTGAGACTTTCCTCATGAACTAAGTAGAAATAAGGGAGCACCACAGATCTTTCAGGTCTCAGTGAATGTCTCCCCAATATACATACATACAACGTGTTCACGAAAAGGAAGGTTGTAAATTGTGAAAATGTTTCTTCGTTTATGTAACATAAGCTCAGGTAGGCAATACAAAATTGGGGGCCTTTCGGCAAGTTCTGGGCCGTTCTGTAGTAAGCGCTTGACGCATGCTTTGAATCGAATTCATGTGAGAAATGAATTTCTTAGTTGAATGCTGTACTGGAACCCTGGACACTATAAATGTCTACTATCGACTTTAATCACACGTCTTTTGTCGACTTTTTGACAACCAGTATTATAAACAAAATTTTGATGACGTTATGTCGACTTTTCTCAAACTTGAGTTTCCGGAAAAGTTTTCATTCGTGGAAATGTCGCGATTTGGAGAGTCTTCGAGTGGAGAAAATGGAAAAGCCGTCAATGATAATGTGCCTCGCAATACTGTGAATTCAACTACATCAATTTGGCGCAAATATTAACAAAAGACACGAAAGTTCTGAAAATCAAGCTATTTTTAATAATTGTGTTTTTAACAATTTTACTTTTCCTTTAAATTAAATAAACTCATTTACATCCCATTTTTTAATTCATTGATTCACATATTCATTAAATTTGTTAACCAAATTACACTCTAGCTTTTTTTGAGTCGAAGTAAACTTGACATTTATAATTCGAATTTTGTTGCCATTGGGTAATTCAACTCAAAAAACTGCCAGAAAAAATTGCTCGTCCTACGGATCCGTAGTTTTTTTAGGGGCAGTTTTTTTCGTTAAATTGCCAGGCAAAAAAATTCTCTCGTGCAGGTGCATTTATAAGTGAACATTTAATTTGTAATGTCTTAATCGTCAACATTGATTCGAAACAAAAAGAAAAACATAGTTGGCATTTTTCCATATTTCCATCCACCTCTAGCGGAAATAACTATACACAGAGAAGAAATATACCGTTGCTGTAAGCTTAGGTCCAAGTCATAAGTTACAGTTTCCATTTAATATTACAGTTAGCTTCTATTAGTTCCTATATAAATCTATAGGTGGACAACGGTCGCCGCAACCACAAGATGTCTTCCGTTAAAAAGGTCTATTGCGTCATAATTCAGCTTGCAACGCGTAACACAGCTCGTCAAATGTTTCGGGTAGTTTCGAATATTCCTTTGAATTTTAGATCCGTGCTACATGCAGGCCATTCTAATCGTTGGATATCAACCTCATCCAAATATTGGTTAACAATATAAATTTGCTACATGCGGTCTTTATTGTCGTGCATTAAAATGAAGTCATCTCCAATAAATGGAGCATAGGGAACTACAGATTCCTTTATCGAGCTTGGCTTGTTTATAAAATTCCATTTTATTTGAATACATGTATCCTCAAAAGAAATCAAGATATCAAGGTGAAATAAAAGCTGAAAGATGACGAAAAGGTTGGTATTTGTTATAAACCGAGCGTAAACGCTACAAATTTCCCTGTTCCACAGGGTGTTGAGAAATTGGACTACAAATACATATTATTTTTGACCCTGTATAAATAAGCTAGAAACATTTTTGGAAAACTTTCTGGAGTTTGTTTTAATACCAAAGAATGTATCTACAATTTGGTGTAAAACTTATATTTATATATTTTTCACAATATTTTTTAAGCTGTTGAATTAACTTAAAAACAATTCATAAATTGAGTTGAACAATTAAAACTTTGTCGAAACAAGTCATAAAAATAAACAATTATTATTTGAGATTCTTTGGTTTCACTTTTTTGTGTGTAGTTAACATTTAATTTACATTTTTTGAACAATTTTCTCAGTGTAACTTGATCCGTTATCTGTCAACGTCAGTTGGAAGGTCACGAAATTTTGCCCCCAAAACAGCAAAGGATTTACGCCAGCTTTCGTTTCTTGTTTGGCTGGTGTATTCTGTGGTTTTAGTTTTCAATTAATTTATGTGTTAATTTTGGCTTGTTTGAATCCATTTTTATAATTAACAAAAAAATTATGCAGACTTTCGATCAGTCATAATACGAAACTTAACCATAGTAAAATTGAAATGATATAAATATTTGGTGGGAGCTCCCATTGTAACAAGCACTTACAGATCGGTAGTTTCCCAAAGTGTCCCAAAAATATTAATTTCACAAACTTACCTGTGGAAATGGTAGTCGTCGGCATGGTTGCATGTAGTTTAAACATCTTTTCCAAAATTTCGCATGGAAAAGGTGGAACCGTATAACTGTTATTATTTAACAAAATTCCGCTACAGTTGCACTGTTCACCCATGTTTTTGGTACTGGTTAAGCTACTTTCTGTTGTATTATCGTTAACATTTACGTTGACCTCTACAGTTGTTGCCTTGGGCGTTGTTTGTACATAAAATGGCTTTTCGGTTGTATTGGTAGTGACACTTGTAGTTTTCGTTGATGTTGTTTGAACCAAACTGGTTGTTGCACTTGCAGTTGTTGCAATAGTTGCTGCAGAGGTTGGAACAGTAACAAGACTTGGACTTGTGGTGCTACGAAGGAACGTAGAAGATTCTGTAATCGAGGTTGTTAAACGAGTAGTGCTTGGCGTTTTTTGCTTCACAGACAAGATGATAGTATTATTTGAATGCTTTCTAACACTTGTTGGTCGCTTTGTTCCCTTTTTACTTATTTTTTTAGTTGGTTTCTTTGAAGGCTGACTTGATATTTTGAGTACCGGTTTTTTAGTTGTACTTTTCGTAGTTGGCTTTAACGGAAATTTGGTAACTCTTTTTTTATAATTAGGATATTTGGGAATTTTTGTAATCTTTTTCGAAGGCGATTTATTTTTAAATATTTTAAAATACTTAATAATATTATTGACCAAATTGTCTTTTTTTCGTTTATTTTTCAATTTTAATTTATTCGATTTATTGGTTTGTTTCTTCACCTTTGTAGAGACAGATGCTGTAGACGGTTTAACACTAGAATTAACATGTGACTTTTTTGTAACCTTAATTTTAGGAGCTACTGTTGATTTGGACATATGCTTATTAAGTGAAACTGCTTGTGACGTTGATATTGAACTGGTGTTCACGATTATTCTTGCAGGTTTATGTGTGTTTATATTTCCATTATTACCAATATCTTTTGAAGGTGAAACTGTGCTTAATGGTAAAGGTATTGGTGTGAATTGTTTATCTAAAAATAATAATTTCCAATTACCACCCACAAAAAAAATTATATAAGAATATTGAATTGAAAAGCAGTTATAGTGAAACTATTGTTGGTTTTTGGAATTTCCAAAATTTCAATGTATTTTCAATACAACTTAAAAAGTTCTGTTAGGATTGGCAAAAAAACTTTTGTTAACTTGAAAAAAAGTTCTTTAAATTAACATTTCGATTTAGACAACCAAACATACAAAAAATCATTCATTAATGACTCCTATACGATTTTGGAATTAGCAGCCAAACATACAGGGAACTACAGAATTTTTTGATTAGACGTATAATAATTGAAATGTGTTACATTTCAGTAGGTACAATCAACGGAAAAGCTCTAACAAGTGTAGTATTAACAGTCGAATTTATTTGTATCATTTGCTAAGGTGTTCCATTGACTGTGACTGTATATAGCTAATAACTACTTTTTAACGTCAATCAAGCAAACATGGAGTATGATTGGTTGCCTATAAAAAAAATTTGACTAATAGAAAATCGTTCAATATCAACGAGATAAAAGAAAAAGGAGGAAAGTTGAGCGAGGTAGTGATTTAACCAACTTTCGACGGAAGTCGCCATATTGAGAAGCCACATTAGTGACCATTAAGTCATCAATTCTTGTGTCAACATAGATAACCTCAATATACTAAAATGTGTCAAATTGAAAAGCCACGTTAAAAAAACAGTGATTTCCAGTAGTATTAGAAAGGTTATTTATGAGTATCAGTATAAATTTAAGTTGATATTGAGTTGTACAATAGTGTTATAAAATTTTTGAATGTACCAAAATCTGATGGTATCAATTCTCTAACAACAAAAAGTACAACTGTGAGTACAACCTTAAAAAGATGCATATGAGAGTTTTTTGTTTCCCCTAATTGAATAATTTAATGTACGCCTCTGGTTCGTTTACGGAAGTCGGCCATATTGAGAAGCCATTTTGGTCGATGATTTTTTATACTGTTATGTTCTCTCCTCTCTTTTTTACCTCGTTTTAGTCGTTGTTCAATATTAATAGGTATAGGTATCTCAAAATGCAGAGTCAAAGAAAAATAACTATTGAACTTACTTGTAAACGATAGTAACATAATCGTATTATTTGCAATTTCTTGTTTAATACACCTGAAATGGAAAATTGATTTTAAACATCAATTAGTTTACGCAAGGTATTTAATAAAAGGTAGAATATTTATCATAAAAAGCAACATCTTCTAATGAATATATACATTGGAATATGTAACGGTTTTATTATAACATAGTCATTTTTAAAGGATTATAGATAATTATCAGTTCCGCCGCAGCGTATCAGTAGAGTAGCCAGGCTATACAAACACTTTCTTATATTAACGTTTGTAGTATCAGGATTTAGGCACTAAATTAGGTAACTGTGAGCTTCTTTTCAATCATATATTATTAAACATAAAACATAACACAAGAGGGGAAAGTTTTGGAAGGTGCCATAGTTCATTCTGACTGACACCATCAGGTATGCAATCAGCACTACATGAATATACAACTGACGTATAAACACTTCAATGGGAACTTGTAAATTAGACATGCTACTCACGGCCGATGACCTTTATCTTCACGACATACTGTATACTTCGGGCATCGCTTAATCCTTCCATACATAAAATGGGATGACGTAGTGTTAAAACAGAACTTGTAAGTTACATCACTTAAACAAGTTATTCGTTTATCTGAACAGTTTAAAATCGCCCTGTTGGATGCATGACGGGGTTGTATCAGCAAAATCTAAAAATATTGATATATGCATAAACTGCCTGATAAAATCAAAAAGTTAAATTACTTACAAATACTATTATTTTACTATATACATGTTTTAATGCTAAGAAATTTGACATAATTCTACTATTTCACGTATGAACTTCAACTAACAAATATTTAAATGATTCTAAACATAGTAAGGTTGGTGTTCTCCTTTTTAAAAAGTGTTAATTGAAAAAATAAAGATATTAACGGTAAAATAATATAAAATGGGAAGACATAGATGCAGTAATTCCTGTAGGTACCACACTGGAATAGTTCCTTCCTCCTTTGCACTACTGTGGATTGTAATATTATATTTATCTATGATCACCTTAAAAATTAGGCATTTACGAACCAAAAAATATGTGTGAAATCATACATTATACATAGGTACGTTAAAAAGCGTGCGTAAATGAACAATGCTTTTTATATGAGACTTTCATTATAACACCCAAAAGCGTGCTTAAATGACCAATGCTTTTTAAATGGGGTTTTCATTTTAACACTCTTTTTCAACTACTTGATTACGTACCTAGTTGCCTTGAATTTAGTCGTTTGTTGTATAAACTTTTGTGCTGACAGTAAATTTGACAGAAGTGTCAGACATAGTAAAAAATATTTGTATATATTTGTTTATAGTAAATTCATTTGTATGTTTTTTAACCCCTTCAGAGCACATTTTTAAATTTTTTCTTCATGTGCTCGTAGATAAACTTTTGTATGACACTTGCGCGTGAAGTACTTTTTCGCACTCGTTGCTAAAAAGGCACTTGCTATACGCTCGTAAATTATGCTTGGTGGTACCGTTATTTAGGGAGGTTGTCTTAAGAATCGACTTGCGTATAGGTTAAATTTCAAAATAACATATGCGTTTTAGTGTGGAAAATTAATTTTCCCACACCGTGTGGAAATAATTTTCCACCTCAATATATCAAATTAATAATAAGCCGGTATATTATGGTCGTTGCGAAATGCTTTAGTTACCATGTGTAACTAACCAGCTATTTACTTTCATTTTTGTTTGTTTATTGTCAGAAAACTGTCGGTGCATTTCTAAAATATTTTGCTCGTGAATAAGTGAATCCTCATTAAAAATGAGTATTTGTCTCAACTTTTGATTAGTTCTGTTGACTTTCCTCACGCTCGTAGAAAAACTATTGTACCTAACACTTGCCGAAATTCATTTTCCGCACTTGTTAGGTAAATAGCTATTTCATAAACACAAAACTGACAAATGTCGTTGTCAGTTGTATCAAAGGAGTTGTTTAATAGAGGTAGAAAAAGATCTCTATGAGTTGTGTAAAACAGGAGGCAATCTGACCAATCAATAGTCTGCAGAAATGCCAACTTAAATTCAAATCGCTCCTCTTAGTTTATAGAAAGAATACCAAATAAAAAATTACCTATCATTCGGATCACAGATAAAAGAAGAAAAAGTTGGTTTAGGATGGTACTTTGGTAGAAATTTCAACAAACTATTTTTGTTGTCAAGATAATTTGAATATAAATTGAAATACATAATTAGAGAAAATTACTCATTATACAAAGAACTAATCACAAATAAAATATAAAACGAAGATAAACCATAAAGAAAATGCAAATAGCTTGCTGGCACTCTAGCCCAAATTTCTTCATTAGGGCATGACATAGCCCTCCATAGGCATGACCACCAACTAACAAGTCGACACTAATGACAGTCGCCTGGAGGATAAACAATCATTTGGATAGAATTTAGATTCGTAATTTGGTTGTTTTTGTATCGATTTAATGATATTTTTTAATATAGTGTAATGTTTTTCTTATTTATTTGAACTGTTTTCACCGTGGGATAAAATTATACACTCACTATGGCTAATTACTACTGATTTATTAAAGAAACACTTACACACTATAATAAACTTAATTTATATACACACTACTTAATGTCTATTAATTTATCTACACACGGTATAATGATTGTCCTAATTTATCTTCAACACTATTTATATTCACTTCTGTTCACTCACTGTATACTGAAACTGTTTACCGATTCACTGTATACTGAACAACTCCTCGATTCACTCGAAAACCCGCATATATATAGTCCCTCGAATCTCGAGAACTTTCTTGAATTCACCACCTCTGCGTATACTTTATAAAACGAGAACCTTCGCGATAAACCATTGTGTATGGCCTGGTACATTTCCAGAACAGTCTGGATATTACCTGCGAAAGAACCTTTCTACAAAGGTCGCATTCATAGTTTGCGACAGGACCGGCTTCGGAATCAGTAAGTTCGTAACAATAGAAAGACAAATATAGCTTTTAAACTACCTAAGCAATTAAGACAAGGTCGAAGAAATCGCCAAATAAAACAAACACGATCAAAATAACTACATTAGGAACGCTGCTCGCTATTTAGTGACTACACTATCGTATGATTATTTTGTCCATTCCAAAATTTGTGCCATACTTCAATTTATACTTGTGACGCCAGAATGTAAACATTTGATATTTTGAATGTGTATAAAAACAAAACAACACTATTAAATTTTATAAAATATGGCGCGATGCAATTATTCCTTTAGAATTAATAATCTGTTATAGTTATAAGCATAACAAGAATCTATTTTCAGTTTAAGACCCTGTTGCAAAGAGCCACATAATGTTTATCAGACAAATGATCCTTTTTTCCTAAAAATTGGAGCAATATAACCCAAAATGGCAACTATTAACAATGATTGACTTGAATTAATTTGTCTTTTTCTCAGCATCAGTTAAACAATAGCTATTTATCATTATATAATAAACAAACATCATTTTGTTTTTGCCATTCTCTTTTGATTTTGTTTGGAATAAAGTTATTGTCCAACTTGTAAACAGTGAGATAAAATCATTACAGCAATGAAATGAAGTAATTTTCAGTTTCGGTTTAAATAAGTATACCTACATATTTTTTATACCAGTTGGAACGATTCAAATTTTTGACAAAAGCTAGTCTTTATAATTTGTGTAGTGAACAGCGCCCGGCAGATATTGTATTTAAATAATAAAAAACATTGTATAACATAACAAAATTTATATCTTCACAACTGGTTATTTATTCATTTATAAAATATGTTTTGAAATAGTCAAAAATAAACATACTGGAAGGAATTTCTTTGTAAATTATTTATTAACAGATAATGTAAAAGGCAACTACATGAACTGATTTCTTTGGCATAAAAAATATACCTATCACCAATATACGTACACAAAAATATTTACATTTCAATAAATAATTGATGTTCCTTTTAACTCGAAGAACTATCCGATATAAATACTGTATTCACTGGTGATGGAGTTCGAGCATGTCTTCTTAAAAACTAAAAAAAATCCACTTTACAATAAATTATAATTTTTTATCCATTATCGTTTTCACAATGTGAAGCCCATAGTAAACAGTTGCCTAATCCACTGTAACAAATTAGAAATACTGTAGCCAGAAATACTAAACTACAAATTGTACAAGGTTTTCTTTCCAAAAAGAAACCTATGAGATATAACACCATAAACATAACGTGTGTCTGTACAAGAGCAGGGTTGGAAGGTTTAGGCATCAATAAAACGGGAATAAGCCATTGGAGACAGTACATAATTTTTCAACTGGAAGCAATCACATACTTTTCGATTGTTGCATTTTTATATTTCACATTTAATCTCTAATCACAATTTTTCTATTAAAAAATTAAAATATGTAAAAATGTAAAATGTCAACGTCATCCATCAATGTCAAAGTTTTTAGACCAAAAGATCGAATGAACGTAATAAACTTCGATTTAAGATGTTCGTGTTCAGTGTTCAGCATGTTCAGGTTCAGACTACGCTCTAAACTTAATACAAATATCATTAATACATTATCCATTCGGTTAAATGCTGGGAAATAGGGAATAATCATTTCAAATTAATCCTTTCTATTCATATTTTATTTGTATTTAATATACGTATTAAATAAAATAAGAGGGCTTCGGAACGTACTATTAAATTACTGGCGAATACATTATCTAACAATCGATTGTTCGGTTCAATTATAAATACATACCATTTCAATTTGAGTGCGATTGCGATTGGAAATCAGAACCTGATTTAAGGTTACGTGGTATAATTTAAATTGCAAAAATTTGCAAAATTTAGAAGATATCAGAACGTAAATCCGACTGAACGCGGCTAGAGAGGCCCGATCAGTGGAAAAGGCTTTTCTATTTTTGCAATATCAAAAAAGTTTTACTAATTCCTATTCACCATGGCATCCTGCATGCGAATTCTTAATCAAGTAAGTAGGAAAATTTTAGCATATATTTAGATATTTTATTAATTATTACCAGTAAACCATAAAGTATGTGTTGGTATTACACCAATTTTTACCTTAGTATATGTAATTTAATAACTTTTAGAAAATGATTATGTAATCCATGCAAATCGCAAATATAGGCTTGCATAGACTATCTCATTGAATTGGTTGAATTACAATATAAATTTAATATTGGAAAAATAATAAAACTTCTATTTCAACAATTTTACTAGAAAAAACTACTTATTCATTTTTTTTCTTGTTATGAAACAAATTAATACATTTAATTTTGGATTTTTTGTTGAATACAAACAATTAGTCCTCATCTCACTATACTGGTCTATGTGAAAAAGTTGAAGAAATATTTGTATTTCAGTTTAATAAAAATTGAATCAATGATTAATGTCTTATATTACTGCACATTCATAGAAATTGGTAAATGTATTAGGTATTTCAGAAATATAGAATAGGTATGTATTTACTTCTGGTAGTTGTAATATAATTTTGTAATAGGTATATTGTATAGATATGAAATTAAGGATAAAAATTCTCTTCCAATATCAAAGTGTCATTATGATAGAATAAATATTTGTATGCAATCCAGCCTTTAGATATGACATTTGTTGTTAATCATTTAAAAAGTTAAAAGTTAAAGTCAGATTCATAATATTAACATATTTCCAATTTTGGATTAACTGGAAAATTTAAAATTTGAAAAGATCTAAAAAAAATCGAGACACCTTGCGATATAAATAATGTTGTTGAATTTGTAAAATTTTGAAAGAACGCTAATTTAAAAATAAATTAAAGAAATCAAAATTGTAAATGGAAAAATGGAATCATTATTAGGGAGGATAAAAAATAGAACCTAATTCAAATTTTAAATATAGTTATCGGAATATAAAGAAATGAGACTGATTGACAAGGAGCTTCATGGTATGGTGAATTAAAATTGCCTAGAGAGGAAGAAGAACAAGAGAAGTGAATTTTCGTCAATTGATATTTATATTAATATTAAAATATATAATTCAGGAACAAATCCATAGAAATTTATAAAATTTTTGGACATTTTTGGAATATCAAAATTAAAATAATAACTAAGTACTTATTATGGGGAAATATAAAAATATATAGTAATAATTTTTATTGAAACACCACCTGAGAGGAGTAAGTAGCTGGTGCACATAAAAAAATCATATAACAAAATAAAATAAAATCTTCCATAAAGATCATTACATACATCTAGCCATTTAATTCATAAATTTAAATTATATCAAGTGTCTTCACTAAGATAATGATAAAATCCACAAATATTTATTATATTTTGTGGCTATACTACTCATTTGTTATTATTGTTCAAACATCACATCTAATAATACTGTTTTCTCACTAAATTTGTGAAAATAACAAAATTCATCATAGTAAATAGAGTAAAGTCACCAAATATGGAATAGTATCCTAATATGGAAGGCCTTCATTTCTCTAAGACTATAAGTATGAAACGCAACACTCGACCATCTTCTGTTTCATTCGGTCTAGGTACTAACTATCGCACCCACACCATCGAGACAGTTGCGCGAATGCTTCACGTGTGGCAGGCGTGTTTTAATAATAATAGTATTCCTTCAATCATTTTCCTTGTCCTAGATAAATTAACAAAAAATGATCTGTTTTAAAATGTCAAATATACTATAATTGCGATGTTGTCAGTTTGTCAAGATAATATTATTTCTAATACTTTTCTCTTCATATTTTAAGGTTATGCTACTAATTTTTTTATTGAAAACTATCATGATTTAATACCAATTATTAGTTTTCTGCAAAAAACTGACATAAAATACGAAGAACGTTTAGTTGGAGTAGGTTTGGTATTCCAGTTCTGATATTGTTAGATATACATTTTGATCTGTGTCAGTAGCTCATTTTTCGTAAAATTGCTTTTGCATTCTTTTTTCAAAATTTCGTTGGATTACTGGATTATTCAGAACTCTGGCAACACTGTAATCATAATATTTTCAGCTGGAATTTTTATTTGGAACTATATATGATTATGGGCTTTTTAATACTAATTTTTTTCCTTTTAATACGCCTTTCTACCGAATTTTACTATATACGCATTAATTATAAAAGCCATTCCTATATATTGACACAAAGCCATTCCTATATATTGACACAAATTTTTTTGTCAAAATCGAGAAGTACCTGCTCTGCACATTTAGCAAAAATTATTTTTCTACACCAACTTAAGTGAGGTATGACAGATGTATTTGCTATGTACTTTTTATATTAAGACTTTGACAAGTGCAGATTTAGGAAAGAGGTACAAGGTGGTGGCTGATGGTTATTTTGTGTACTGTCAAATTTCAATCACAGCACATTCAACAAATCAAATTATCAGAGTTGTCAAAATATATGAATAAAATAAAAGAAAGAACATGAGTACTACACTAATGTATTTTAAAAATTTTGAATATGCCTTAGGCTCTCACAAATGAAATTGAGGAAGAAATCACAGTTCTCACTGACTGTCAAACGAATGTCATCATGTTTCACTTCTTGTTACAAAGATATAACTAGAGGATATTTTGCAAGGTGCTGAATTATATAAAGAATATCTTCCTTGTTAGGATTTGAAAGGAGAGCTAAAAAACTTTGAACACAGATAAGAGAAAATATCCAAGTCTTCAGCAGATGTATACAAAAGAGCAATGGTGCTGCTAAAAATTAGAACTCTTTGTTAATTGATGTGTACATTTCCTGTGTCTACAAGCACTACTGAGTAATCATTATTTTCCTTGAGCTGATTAAAAATATATATTGGACTGGCACACTCAGAAAAAAAAATCATGAAATATGTTGTTAACAATTTCTTATTTTTGTTTGGCAATAAATCCAAGATAACAAATGAACCTCTAAGAGTTTAAACTTTCTATTACCAAACTAAAGCATAAACAAATAATTATAAATAGGTACTTATATTTATTTTAAGACGAAGGTCAAAAAATAAAATTGTAGAAAATGAAGAATTTAATATTATCAGTTGAAATTATTTATGTTTGTTTGGATGTATTCTTTGATAGATAGATAGATTGGTTCTGCACCGCCAGTCAGAGCCTTCAAGTCCTCTGTACCTCAGCCTTTATGCCTTTTGTGCTATTGGTTGTACCATTTATGTGAAAAGACCAGTAGCCATGATCAGGTTCAACAGTTTTTCCACTAGGTCCTTCTAGGAGAAATTGTCTTGGGTATTTTATAAAGTAATATATGAAACTGACTTCTCCTCTTACTTTCACAATATGGCCAACATGTTCTAATTTCAAGAAGTGAGCTCATGTTAACATCTGTGATTCTGGAATGACTATGAGTGTTGTTCCTTCTTGCCATTTCCCATTACATTCCAGCCTATATGCAGCCAATCTCGCTTCTGCCTTAACATGCAGAGCAAGAGGTGGAAGATTGAGAAAGGCTTCCATTGCAGCAGTTGACAGTTTTGATCCGATGTGTGAAGCAGTTATAGTTAGAATAGCACGTGAGATCAACATGAGCGATTCGAATGATGCAATATGCCTCGTGACCACATGCTCGACAGTATGTTAATAACATAACCTTGTTTATGTAACAACTTGTCTATCGACTCCCACAGCCCAATTTTAATATTTCAGTTATGGTAGTTTTTGTCTCACTGATCCCACAGACGAGGTTCTTCTTTCACAAGCTGTATTAAAATGTCTTTGCCATTTTGTCCCGACATTTTCACGTTAACTTTTCTTGCATCGGACTCCGTTTTCGGGTTTTAAACAAACCTGTTTGGATCGAGAGTTGTCGGATGGGAAATTCCGTTCGGTCGACGTCGTGGATCAGATCGGGAGAAATACGAATTCAATGTAGGTACAACCATGGGTCTAACCAGAGTTGTGTACAATCCATTGATTTAGTCCAATTGTATTTCCTATCACCCGTTTGCCAGCCATTAGGACCATCATACTCTTACTGGCTTTGTCATGCAGGTGTGTTCACTATTATTAAATCGCTAGAAATAATAAAACCTAGGTACTCACCTCTTGAGTTTATGTCTGTTAATTCACAGGCTGTAATAAATTCCGACCAGTTTCCTGCAATCTGCATTTTCAGTCTCCAGACTTTTTTTTTTCGGGACGAGATGGGAAACTCATGTCCGAGTGGGTCCTTAACCAGTACCCAGACAGTGTTGGACTCATCCCC
Source organism: Galerucella calmariensis (assembly GCA_910591675.1). NCBI lineage: Eukaryota > Metazoa > Arthropoda > Insecta > Coleoptera > Chrysomelidae > Galerucella > Galerucella calmariensis. Next base: position 14,831 of record CAJUYG010000118.1, read on the forward strand.
ACGGAAATGCCTACTAACCAAACCCACCGCTACTCCCGCCTTGGAATCACTACCCTAGCATACTTCAAGACGGGAGGCGGTCCCTTACACACTCGCCGTCATCTTCTCCCTTCAATCACTCGTACCTCTCACATGCCATGTCGATTGAGTAACTTCCTCCTCAATTCTAACCTTTATTATCCCCTCCATCAATTTACCAAAACCACACAGCAGGCTCCAGACTGCTTGGTCCTCGAAAACAGATGTCATGTATTTTAATGCCTGTATCTGTATCTGTATCTGTAGAGTGGGGAGGGTGAGTGTGTAGGCTCACAGCACTTAGGCCACATGTGACCCATTGTATGTATGTCATTACTCACGTAAATGCAGGTTATGTGATTTCCCGCAGAGGATTAGAACAGCTAACCTTTGGCTTTCCCGAGTCCTCTTACATGCCCTCCATCAATGAGTTCGTTTATGCGGGCTATGTATATTTTGCCTTGGTTATGCAGCAGTTGCCACTTTATTATACTGCAGGTTCGCTTGAACTACCTGCAGCTTTAGTGGTTTCTGTTTTCTTTCCTCTTCGTAGGATACCTTGAAAGTTAGCTGTGACATGCCTAGATACCTTCCACCCTCTTTCTATCAGCACCTTCAATGAATGCTCATCCATCCTAGGATAATGGTAGTTTACTGTGCCTCAGGATGGTTTCCTATCATCCTACAATCCTCTGTTTTTTAAACCCGTGTTCTCAGTTCCTAGAATTTGGAGGAACTTAGAGTGCCCTTTCACTTCCAGGAAGTCTGTTGGACCCGCAAAAAGACTCATGAAGTTTTGAATGATTCGCCTTCCAGACTTGCCTCCTCCCAGGGCTACAGTTACAGTATTGTATACCATTCATAAATGCCTTGGACTTAGATTCCTGAGAATTGCGGCCCAGTCCCCGTAGGACATTCCAGATCTCTAGTTAAAGCCATTTGAACGTGCTTGGCCTGTTCAGGTGAAAATTTCACTTCAGGATAGCTTCTCAAGGTGATACCAAATTTGATGGAGGAAAGAACCTGCTTGTACGTTGCTCCGGGGGCTGCCCTGAATTTTAGCACCTTCACAGGCTCTCGAAAGTCGGGGACTGTTTAGGTGGTCTTCCAATGGGCTTCTATTCCCTCCAAAAATTTCTCCCCGCTCCCTTTGTATCTTTGGGATCCAGATCGACGTTCGGATACTTTTTGTTGTCACCACGTGGTCCAGACATCCAAGACCCCGTGTAGCCTACATCGCTGGTGGGGTCGTTGAAATACCAAGCAGTTTACGGTTCAAGCCATAAGCTGGTCTGCGGCAGATTATTTCACAGGGTTCTTCGTTTTACGTTCATTGACGCGTTTTATTCATCTACTAACCATTTCTTCTACTTTGAGGAAGGCTTTCAGTCTAAGTCAATCCTCTTCCACAAAGTCGAGAGTCCATGGCTATTCCTCTATAAGTGGCGCTAGTTTTATGACGTAAAAGTGCATCTTGACAGCAATTGCGACGCGACTACCTTACAGAATATCAAATTTTGCGACTGATTGCGCGAGCGTTGTGCAACGGTTGCTAGTTGCAAAATAATTGTTGTTTTTACAGAATAAGCCCGCCGAGGACGCCCCACAGAAGTAGCTCAACCGAGTAGTTCTTAAAGTTAACTCACAATTTATTGAGTAATATCAACCAAATGATTATGAAAAAATATATTATATGTGTGTTTAGGTATACTTGGTAGCAAAAATAGATTTTCTTAATATCGCAACTCATTTTCTTAAGTCTTAAATATTCAAAAATATGCTTGTTAAGCACTTTGACCCTGAATAATACCTGCTGATAAGTAGATAATATTTGTTTGGTACTATAAGTAAAGCGTGTTATCCAATAGATGTCAAGATAATAGTATTATACTATTATAATGCCTTAAAAAGTTTTTGAAAATTACTATTCAAAGAACATCGACCGTTCACTAAGAAGCAGTTTGCCCCGAGACATTGAATTACGTTTCAATATAAAATATTAGTGAATTTATTTGAGCAATAATAATTCATGGATAATGGTCCCTTTCAGTATATGCCTAAATCTCAAAACAAATGTTTATTTAAACACTTACTGATAATTTTTCACATTGTGCAGCTTTGTTTCGAATTCAAATGTCCCAAAGTTTAATAAAAAAGCTAAATAAATATTAGGGTAAGCTGTATTGTTAAAAAATATTAATGTTTGCCTCGGGAAGACAAAACGTCGTATCGAAGATTTATTGATACATGGCTATCGTGAATCTGTGATGAAATCACAACCCTATTCCATTTTTAATTAAATGTTATGTACAAAAAACCAACTGTCTATTGTCAGAGTTTTTTAATATCTGAAAAATTATGTTGCTGAAAATGTCAGTTTATTTTATTTTAAATATTTCAGACGAGCAAATCCAAACACCTTCTATTCAGTGAAGTTCAGTCGAGATGCTTTCACGTATCACCGTTAACATCTGCAGCAGCGAAAGTTGCTATGAGCAGATTAGATCAAGATCCAATACCTTACGAAAAATTATCAAAAACCCTTGCAGTTGTAAAGAAAAGGTTGAACAGACCGTTAACTTTATCTGAAAAAGTATTATACTCACACATTGATCAACCAGAAACGCAGGTGAGTAGATCTTTTATACTCCCGTATATGCAGGTAAAATATTTTCAATTTAGGACATCGAAAGAGGAACTTCATATTTGCGTTTACGTCCCGACCGTGTAGCTATGCAAGATGCTACCGCTCAGATGGCTATGCTGCAGTTCATTTCAAGTGGTTTGAAGAGAGTCGCCGTGCCTAGTACCATCCATTGCGATCATCTTATCGAGGCTCAAGTTGCAGGACCCCAAGATCTTGCCAGAGCCAAAGATATAAATAAGGAAGTTTACAGTTTTTTGGCTTCCGCCGGTAATAAGTACGGTGTTGGTTTTTGGAAACCTGGTTCAGGTAAGTGGATTTCTTTATTTTCTACTTTGGGCCAACTGTCACCGCTAGATCGCGCTCTTACGCAAAATGGTCGCCTTTGAAACCATCAATTGGTTTTAATCATATAAATATCA
>CAJUYG010000118.1:32914-80723 GCA_910591675.1 Galerucella calmariensis
AATTGCTTACTGAAGGTTTTAAAGGTATAATAAATAATGCTCATGTGCTGACAGGTTAGTGATAATGTAACTGTGGCAGAGCATATATCGTGAATTAAAACTGCTGACGTAGCTGTTGATTTTCAATTGCTTTCATTGGGATTCATGTTGTACCAGTTATAGATGTAATTCTAAAACACCCAGAACGTTTAATTTTTTTTTATATTTTTTTCAGTGCGACAAATGCGGAAAACGGCGAACTAAACAAAATAAAGAACCAAACGACCGGCGAGTGGGGAGCAGTACCCGACGTAGCGCGCGATTATAAATCAAAGGGCGTAAAATGGGTAGCTATTGGAGATGAAAACTACGGAGAAGGCAGCTCTAGAGAGCACGCTGCTTTAGAACCGAGACATTTAGGTGGTCGCGCAATTATTGTTAAATCTTTCGCTCGTATTCACGAAACTAATCTTAAAAAACAGGGTCTTCTGCCGCTCACCTTCGCCGACGCTAGTGATTATGACAAGATTCAACCGACAGATAAAATTTCCCTAAAAGACCTGAAAAATCTTAAACCCGGAAAACCAGTAGATTGTGAAATTAAACACGCGGATGGTTCTGTAGATAAAATCAAACTTAATCATTCTTTGAATGACCTACAAATTAGTTGGTTCAAAGCCGGAAGCGCATTGAACCGAATGAAGGAAATCGCAGCGGGAAAATGAAAGGCTAATTTAAATTTAAGGTTTATTTAATTGTACAAATATGTAGAAAGCTATCGTATTTTATTGATTATATATCTCGTTCTATTTTATGTAGATAATCCCATATCTTTTAATAAAATTGAGACAATACTTACTTGTTTTATTTTTAAAGTCTCTCAATATTGTTCCATCTTCAAATAAAGTAAATGATATTGAACAAAAACTAGCAGGTAAGGGGATGATATATTAAGCTTGTTGAATAATATTATAGATAATAGCCAGTATATGCGAGTAGAATACTATATTTGGTCCACAACTACGAATTACCTACCATTACTTACCATTTTTAATTTGAATGGATGAAATTTATTTTTAGCCAACACTCTCTGTACGGTACTTTTACTCACTCCACAGATAGATGCAACTTTAGTTGAAGAGGAAGTAGGGTTTACTACCATTTCAGCAACTATATCAATTTTTTATCATCACTAAATGTTGGTCGACCAGATCGTTGTGAAGAAGCTCCCTAAAATAAGTTCTCGAAATAGGGCGATCTGGGTATCTCTTATAAATAAACGTTCCGCTTCATGGAGATTCTTTCTAGATTCACCAATTATTAAGATAGCTGCTACTTTTTGTCGGCTTGAGTACGTACCATTTTGCCTATGAAAACTCTTAAACGTCTTGTTAAACAATAAAAAAATTGAATATTTAGCTATTTAAAAAACTTTGCAAAGCAACAAATACTATTAAATTAAAAACGTCAATTTTTTTGACAACTAACCAGAGGCGGACTGAAAAATCTTCAATATTTAAACAATAATTTTGGTATTTTTCTAATTTATCCGTCAAAATTAGTTTAAACCCAAACGAAATTAATATGGCTATGTAGCCAATGTCAATGCCTTTCAAACGAGATATCACTTGCCATAAGGTCCTATTTAAAATTATTGGCCAGAGTGGCATTTAGACGTCATCTATTACTATTACGTCACCTGTTACCATTTGTAGAGAAGTTTACAACACTTTATTTTCACCCTCCAAATTTTATTAATTCAAGTGTAGCCGTTCAAAAGATACTAGGGGGAGGGGACTTTTGAATAGCACTGTATGTATGTATGATATATTGTGTCGTTTGTGTGAATAATCTTCAATATAATTATGTGTCCTGTGACCTTTTCATTATGCACACATTATTTACTGGTGAATAATATACGTCATTATACTTGAAGAATCACATGTAAAATGTTGAAATTATCAAATTGTGGACAAATAAATTCACTTCACTTATTATTATTATAAGTGGTTTTGAAGCGCTTCAGAATGAGTTACTTGTTCTTTTGGTGCAAAAAGCCGACTATTATGCGCTGTGACATTGCTAAAAAAGTATTTTGTTAGGCTGTTCTGCAATGGTAATAGTTGCAATTCTCCAAGCATAAAACCCATCTCAAGTTAACGAGACAAAATACAAATTTAGAAAACCATACCATAGCGCTATTTTTGGCCGTTTGTACATATGTTATCTCTGGTTTGTACTGTAGCTGTGCAACCTTCTCCAGTTTTAATCATCTAATTAATTATGAAAGAAAATATAGGCCAGGATGTAGGTAAGGATCAGGAAAAACTTGTGTTTCATAACAACAGTGAAATCATTTTATTGATTTTATACAATTTTTAAATAGAATGGCTAATTTTGTTTTTGGATTATTGAAGTACACTTTGTTATATTAATACTGTACTCCTATAGAAACAATTCTACAATTTAGGCTTATACTATACATGATTTGTGCCTAAGGATCATTACTGAAATAAAGGAATGTAAACAAATATGTACAAATATTAAATAGCATTATTCTGGTTGTTCACACATTTAATGAAGATCTGTTGTTAGCCCAGAACTGATGAGCTGATACGACTAGGGTTATTAAGTAAAGTAGAGCAGCTATCCAACAATTGTATGCATTCTAAAAAAATCAGTAATATAATCCAAAATATATATAAATATTATATAATCTGTATGAATATATAACATACATTAAAATACATAAATAGACCTAATTGTTTAAAAAATGGCACATAAACTTCAACAATATAACTAAAAAAATTTGGTAAAGCAGCTTACCTGTGTAAAACCACTATTGACTTCATTATAAAATTCTGTTCGATTTCCTGTAAATGTGACTTCTGGAATATCTTCAGCTAAAGCCACAGACCCTATTATGTAGAAAACGCCCATGAGCCCCTATAAAAAAAAAGTTAAAAACTTCGTACCATGATAAATTATATCTTACCAATTGAATAACGCCCCATGTACTTAAAATAATACCACAAAGGGATAATTTTGGGCCACAGAAAGGCATTTTGTGTTCTTATTAGGAGCAATAAGATTTTTTTTTAGTTAAAATGTCATGTGATAAACTGCAAGGTTGATGTTGATGTCTTGTCTTGTCAAAAGTATTTTGACAACTGGTAGAAAGCACATTTCGAATGAGATCAACCAAAAATGGTATGAAATAATTTTAAAAATTTACCTGTAGTAATGTAAATATTTGCAAGCTTTTCTAATATCTATAATTATTATGAACAACAATTAAGAATAATCACTAAAAAATTCATACACTTCAACTTCAATCAGTTCATAAATATAAAAAGGTACAATCATAGAGAATATAATATAATGGGTACAGTCTACCATCATTGTCTAATATTTCTTTACCATAGAGAAATATGTCTATGGTATCTACCGTTCACATTCAACGTATTTCTAATTAATTTTTTTTTTAAATGAATATTGTTTTATATTTTAACTTCATTTAAATCCGTGTGCCATCTTGTATTATAATATATTACTATATAAATTGGATAGGAGACTGGAGAATACCAAAGTTATGGTAATTGAGGTATCTGTGGTTGCATAGCTGTCTGGTTTTTACCACAGACCACAGATACCAGGATACCACAGTTTACAGTAACAGCATGTTATCGGCCATAAAATAATAATTGTGAAAATAATATGATTTACTTGGAAGATAAAGTTTAGTACCTATTTTTAATGGCAGAAAATAAATCTGGAAATCACTCAAACCGTTCGAATAAAAAACAATCTACACCTTCATTGGAAAAACACATACGAGTTCCTAGGCAGCCAAGAAAACCTGAAAGGGGAGATAATATTTTGTTTGTTTCTACTAAAACAAATGTAAAGGTAAATTATATTCGACATAAAATTCTATTACTAATTGTAGTATTACAATGAACTCTGTAACTGTATATATAAGTTGAATTATATAATAAATACACTGATAGTCAATATCTATCAGTTCTTTTTGATACTATTAGGGTATTTATTATATAATTCAACTCATATATACAGTTACCGAGTTCATTGTAATACTACAATTAGTAATAGAAAAGAAATAATCGAGACTAGGTACCTACCAGTATGTGAGAATATATTGAGCAGTGAATATTATGTTGGACAATAGATGATTGATGCATACAGAATATACTTTTTTTATTTTCATCCGGTAAAACATGTTAAAAAAGAAAAACAAAATTTTCAGGCACAGTGGGATAGATGTAACAAATTGATACATAATAATGAGTCTGAAATTATTATTTACTGTATGGGAGCTGCAATTCAAAGAGGAATTTTATTAGCATTACAAATATGTGAAGAACATACCACTTTTAAAATATCCACCAATACAATCACAACAGAATTACTAGGTAAAATACCAATCAATCACCTTATTGATTTGTTATTTATAAAGAAAGAATTTCAAAATCATATTAAATTATTGCTTACTGTTTTCAGATGACTTGGAGCCGTCTGTAGATGATGCAGACTATGAGATACAAAGGAGATTTAATTCAGCTTTAAGAATAAAAGTATTTAATTCTCATCCCATAGATTCTACATAATCTTGAAATGTTTTTTACCACAGAAGAACTCATTCGTTGGTTGGGACTTACTGTATTTGAATTGTGGGTCAACTTAATTTCCCTTTTCAATTTCACCATATTTTTTGCATTAAAATATGATCCTTTATTGGAATCAGAAAATATACATTGGTGGTTCATATTTACTCCACTATTTGTAGGCGATGCAGTTAATGCTTATTTTGTTATTATTATTTTTATACGCATGTTATTAGAGACCACATTAAAATTTTCTTTAATAAGATTAATTTGGTCCGGTACTGTGCTTCTTATGACATTTTTGTTCAAATATTTATTATGTAAGAGACTTTTAGGACAAACAACTTTAGATTATTCAGAAGTTTTTGCTCCATTGTATATTCTATTACAACTAATAGCTGTAAGAGCATGTCAACAAAATTGATGTGGTTTTTCTGATTAAAAATGTTTAATACTATTTTGTTTTGAGTTTATTTTTTATTGCAGCTTTGGTCAAGCTAAATATATTTTTCAAGTTTTTTACAAGCTTACCTAAAAGTGACAATATAAGAGGTCATTTTGTGGAGTGATTTTTAATTTTTTGGGCCACTACTAAAGAATATTCTTCAGTATGAATCCCTTCAATAAAAACAGTCATCCAAATATGGCAACAAATGTATAACACTTTAGTTAGTTCCTTTAACTATTTATTAGTAATAATTATATATCAAATTATTCAACAAAAAACTACCTATTTCTCTTTTAATATTCATAAATTGAAAAAATAATGTTAATAGAATAAATCCAAGGAAACAAGCACATTATAAAATTAACGTTTAATCATATTTTTAATATTGTTAATAATAAAAAGACCCATTTATAATTATTATCACTACATAGTTAGCACTTCAGCTTTTTTATAGTTAAATGTGGCAATGTCGAATGTTTTCGGCTGCATTCCTTTCACGGTTTCAGATAAACTTGCCAAAGTATAGGTATATGGGTACTTCACTAAAAAAATATTTTTCTAATGATGAAACACTTAAATCTAACTACTTATATTCATTACCTCCCTATAATTACAAATTTGTTATTTATTGTGATAAGAGTAAGTACATACCTACTGAATGAAAATTTTGGTAAAGTGACTTGCATGAAATTATTAGTTCAATCGCTGAATAACGGAATCACTATGAGATGCTTAGGATAAGAATATATATATTTATATAGTAAGGATTTTAAATAAAAAATGTTTCAAGTCTTTTTTTCCTTAATTATGCTCAACTCTAACCAGTACCATTTATCTCTCAGTTTAAATAGAAAGAAGCGTTCATACATAATATGCCTCTGGGGACTGGGACACCACTTCTTCCTGTATCTCAAATAAGTTCATATATCTTATAAGTTTTGAAAAATTTACACAAAAGCAAAGCACTACAAGGCTGAAGATTCTATAGATGAAGTATGTCCTTCGCATAAAGCTTTTTCACAGCTCATAAAAATTTTGAGTCAATTTTAATTTTTTATGTTTTTCAATCTTTGCTCCATAGGTAACATCCTTGTTCTGCCGTTTTCAAAATGCCATACCAATACCATGTACATAAAACTATTAAAACTCCACATCACCCTGCGTGTATTTATATTCAAAATTCAAATTAAATTATAATCAATTTTTTCGTTTTACAAGGTCGATACCTAGTCTCCTTGGACGATACCAAAGAATGCACCAACCCAACCAGGCGACCGAGCACATGGTTGGGTTGATTGCTAGATACTGGGTAACGAAATCGACATTCGAGAATACATTTGAAATGGTATCAAATCAGAAGTAATCGATCTTCGAGAATAAAATCAATGTTTCGGCAAATTTGTTGAATAAACAATGAATGAACCTTAACAATCAATAATTTAATTTGTTTTTTGAAAAACATTTGCTTTAAAGTTTTATTCGGTATCATTAAACTAAAAATTTCAATTAATCTACACAGAATCTAATACCTACAATGTAATTGTCAGTCAAATTTTTGGATTGAAATAGGGTATATTATTATATGATTATATTCGCGACGATATCTATTGATTACTTTCTTTTTGCAAAGTGACATGACACGTAACCAAAGAATATTCTTTGACGGGTAACTCAAAATACGAATACGAACAGCGTTGGTTGACGTATAACAGCTATCGTTCAATAAATGAACAGAGTTTGAGGGAATTTCCATTTTTCAAAAATAACCAATTGTAGGTAACACTAAAATAATATTTTTAATTATAAAAACCCTGCAATTTTATATAAAAATATTATTTAAAGCATTTTTAAAAGTTTTTTTTAATGTATAAATCGATGTGGTAATTTTTAGAACTGAAAAATGGCATATTAGATATCCTCTTGACTAGTGCATACCTCCCATCTATTTTCAGTCCTAGGTACCTACGGCATCGCAATCATTGAAATTAAAAAATATTACGGATTATTTTAACAGAATTAGTTAATGTGAGGTGAAACGGATAGATTGTCGAAATCATTTGTTATGTGAGCTATGTGTAAACAAAAACTAAGTGTCCAAAAATAGTTAATATCTAATAATTTTGTGTAGGAATAACCAGCTGATGGCGGGTGAAAATACGGGAATGGCTTGGCAGTTTAGTGAACATACCTCTAACAGATTTTTAAAGTGATTTTTATCACGAGATCTATATAATTAGACTACTCTTATTGCGATTAATTTAAATCTTACAAAATAATTTTCGTAAAATCAAACGACTTGATAATTGGGCGTGCTCTAAAGTATAAGCACACACCTTGTGGCTTGTCATTGATATTTAGCAATCATTCATAAATTCTGGACTATAAATATACCCAAATGATTCGATTGAAATTTTTTATAATTTGACAAAAAATTGAAGTAGTGAAATGCAGAGTGATCTTATACTGACCCCTTTGTAAATAGTGTTTCATTGTTATTTTTGTTGTTGCTGAAGGTTTCTATAGTCCACAATGTCGACGACGGCGTTCGTCGATAGAATTGATCCCTTTGCCAAAAGATCACTCAAAAAGAAGACCAAAAAATCACAAGGTAGCTCTAGATATCGAAACTCTCAAGATGTTGAACTTCAACAATTACCTCTTCTTAAAGGTGAGTGACATTCTTTCAATTACATATATCAAACCTGACCTAGCCGAACTTTTTGAGTGACTTTGCACTTCATGTAATAGTGAAAACTTCAGAAAGCATAATTATGTAATATTTACCTGTTATTTTGAATTATAAATAGAAAACTACAAATCCTTAAGTGACAGGGATAATGTAAATTTGCTAACATAATATATCAATGTATCTAATCTCAAAGCTAATGAAAAATACAAAATTAATGCAGCTGTAGTAAGTTTATAGGTGAAATTAAAACTGATGTGAATGAATTTTTTTATTCCAAGGTCAATCTTTGAATAGTCTAGCCATTTTTCAAATACATTGTTAGTGGATGCAAAATGTTGAAAAGTCAAAACAGAATAAGTGGAAGAAATAAGTAATACGAAATTTTTAATGTATTCTTAATTGTTGTATAAAAAACATAGGAATTTAACAAAGTTTTATTCCATCTTTGATGTTATCAAAAATTAATAGCATTTCAATTCATCAAGTACCTAATATATTTGTGATGATCTCCTTTTAAAAAGTTACTTTTGCCAACACAGATAATTTAAAACATGATTAATAATTTGGACTTTGTCCATTAAATTGATGGAATCATAAAAAATGTATTGAATACTCCTAAGTGCTCACTGACAAGAGAAAAATGTATTAGTTAATACCATGATATAGGACAGTATTACTTTTGAAATTCTATTTAAACAAAAATATATACCAGGTACCTATTTAAACATAAAAATAAGTATAAATTTCAAGAAAAATGATTAATTGAATAGTTATTGAGTGACTGGAAGTTGAAATGAAAGGATAGATAAAAATTGCGATCAAAACAAGGGATAGGCATATTATACAAAAGATCTTTATTTCATTATAGAAAAAATATCACTACTTGCAATGAAACATGTTTTTGGTATAAATTGCATAAATTTTTCTAATAGTTTTTTTATTGATAAAATAATTAGTCAAAGAGTATGTAGTAATTATTTCTGTGGAAATTCAGGAGTATAGGAATATTTGTCTGTAGTATTATAATTATTCCTGCATTACAAATCAATAGTTTATGTATTCAACCTTGATTTGATTATTTAAATAAGGTTGAAGAAATTAATTATCTGGTTGAAATTCACATAACAATTTATAGATAGGTTGCTTACAATACCATTTGTAGCATTCAACTAATACTTAGATGTGATTTTGGATATTTATGTTTAAAAAATCAGTCCTCAACCTTAGATTATCAGGCATTTGTTCTACTTCTAGATCTACTTTGAAACATTCCTTGACCATTATGATAATTGATCTGATTTATACTTATCTTATCAACTTTTTCACATCTTGATACATTAATATAGGTAAAGTCTGTCCAAAACCAATTTTAGGAGCTAAAATAAGTGTTCATCATCTCTTTTTTATTTGATAGGCATTTGTGAAAGGAAAAAGTTGGCATGTTTTAGCTTCTTCCATTGATTTTGGAAAAACATTACCTTTCAAAGACATGACAACCTGATTTAAGTTATATAACAGACTATATATATAAAAAAATTCCCAGTATCATGGAAACCTCTGTTAAATAACCTTTCAGTTATTAACCTATTTACCGAGATAGATTTTTAAAAAAGTGTGCTAAAAGTAGTGATTGATGGAAGTATAATTGAACATTGTTTTATTTCCTCTCTAATTTATACTATTATTACCGAAAATTTCAAGTTTTTTTCTGAATTTTTCTCATTTTTCAATTTTAGATGTACCAGCATCGGAGCAAGAGGAATTGTTTATACGTAAACTTAGACAATGCTGTGTAGCATTCGATTTTATGGATCCCGTAGCTGATTTGAAGGGAAAAGAAGTAAAAAGATGTACTTTGAATGAACTTGTTGATTACATAACTGGAGGAAGGGGTGTTCTTACTGAACCAGTTTATCCTGAAATTATTAAAATGGTATGTATAAGTTTCATGCTAAAAATAAAAAAAATATATAGGATGCATAATATAATTTTTTCCACTACTAGCCATGAAGTTGACAATTATTGCTTCTTCTAGCCAATTGAGAAGTTGAATTTCTCTATTAGTGGTTAATAATTTATTCTATTATTAACCTAGGTCAATAATGGACAAATTGAAATATTTTGAAAAATTGTGCAACATAATTTTGTATACCCAGGAGATTGTCTTTAACAAATTTGCTGCTTGAAATTACCTACCAAGATAAAATTATTTGTATAAAAACGCCATTAGTTTAAAATTCGCACTCAACCAAAAATGACTGATGACATAACGATTATGTTCATAATAGGTGTGTTCTTTTTGAATGAGATCTCAGCTCACTTCAGTTAAAGTGATCTGAGATAAAGTGATGTGAGTAAGTACCAAAAAGAACGAACTGCTCAATTGAAACGCGCGATCTGCCGACGCATGCGTGAATGAAAGACATAAAACATATGAATTTGTATCAGCATCTAATAATATCATTGTATCCATAATTATTTCTCTTTTATTTAGTCAATTAATAATTTGTATGTAAACAAAATCAAATATTTCTGCATCTAATCCACCTTATTTCCGACTCAATTCCAACTGAAACCCCCTTACATCACATTCAGCATCGGTGAAGGGGGAGGAAAAATCTCAGCTTACTTTGAAGTGAGTAAATCAAAAAGAACACTCCTAATATATCAAAAACTGACAGTGTTCTTGTCAGTCAGACGACACGGTAAACGCTTCTCGTGGTGCGTTTGTGAATTATTTTCAATTTTTGTCCTAAATTTGGCTAGTAGTGGAAAAAATTGTATATACACCACGGTGGTGAAGACAGAAGGCAATTTCGTTTCTGCAACTCGATAGCGACGACAAAATTGCATGCAGTTTAGGTGTTCCTACCGTACAACTTATCAATGCAATCGATTTGCACCAAAATAGAACTGGTTCTAATTTTATGCCATAAGTTGCAGCAACTTGGTAACTTTTTTAGTGACTTTTTTTTACGCAAACCTAAAACTTCTGTTGGTATAAGTAACTGAAATGTCAGTTACGAGGTTATCTTTGTATCTGTGCTTTGTGCTTTGTTTTGTATGTTATTTATTTCTCCATGTTATGTTATTAGATTCTTTATTCTCCTAAAGCTTAAAGCTTTCATTATCTTTTGCATTCTCAAACTCTTCATTACATAGCCGAAAAACACCATGTTCATCTCTTTTCAATATCCGTGGCCTAACCCACCAACGTTTATTAATAGGTTTTTTTTTTATTAATTACCACTAAACTGACACATCCAAGTATCAACCACATGATGGCTACCTCTTCCAAATCCATATATTGAGCAATAAATTTTGAAAATTTTAATTTATCATTTATAAAGTTGGGTTATGGTTATCTTTTGATAAAAATTTGGTGACTATTTTGAATATTGGCAACAATATAGTATTTCCCTAAGAAATTGCTGCAATAGTATGAACATGATATGAAACGCTCATGCAACTTTGATAGGAGACGAGTTGCGGCAATAAGTTGCTGCAATTAAGTTGCCTTGATGAATTGTCCCGTCAGAACCGGGCTTAATATACTATTAAGTATTTGTAAGTATTGTTTTACCTATAAAATTTCTTGTAGATATCTGCAAATCTCTTTAGAACTCTACCCCCAAGCGAAAACCCTGATTTTGACCCAGAAGAAGATGATCCCACATTGGAGGCAAGCTGGCCTCACCTCCAGTTGGTTTATGAATTTTTTCTGAGGTTCTTAGAGAGTTCAGACTTTCAACCGACAATAGGAAAACGTGTAATTGATCAGAAGTTTGTGCTACAACTACTAGAATTGTTTGATTCAGAGGATCCTAGGGAACGAGATTTCCTCAAAACAGTATTGCATCGTATTTATGGAAAATTCTTAGGTCTGAGAGCCTTTATTCGAAAACAAATTAATAACATATTTTTGAGGTTAGTATTGTTGGTCACTGTGTAAAAATTTGTAATTTAACAAAATATATTTATAGGTTTGTGTATGAGACTGAACATTTCAATGGAGTTGGTGAGCTTTTAGAAATATTAGGTTCGATTATAAATGGATTTGCGTTACCGCTTAAAGTTGAACATAAACAGTTCCTGGTGAAGGTGCTCATACCTTTACATAAGGTTAAGTGCCTGTCGCTGTATCATGCGCAGCTAGCCTATTGTGTTGTTCAATTCTTAGAGAAAGATCCTACCCTGACTGAGCCAGTTGTAAGAGGACTTCTCAAATATTGGCCCAAAACTTGTAGCCAAAAAGAAGTTATGTTTTTGGGAGAAATTGAAGAGGTTTTAGATGTTATAGAGCCATCCCAATTCTTACGCATTCAAGAGCCATTATTTAGGCAAATTTCTAAGTGTGTTTCGAGTCCACATTTCCAGGTAAACTTTTTTTTTTATATATTATAGGATTATTTATTTCTTAATTAACTTTAGCATAGTAATGATTTAAAAAAAAAAAAAATTTTGTTTTGTTGTATAAATTTACAATTTTTATACCATGCTGCTTAGAGTTATCAATTCTCTGCTTGAATTTTTTTATATTTATGTATCCCATTCTTATGTTGAAAAATGGTAATTCAAAAAGGATCCTTGAAGATATACATTTGCAAGTTGTTTTTTTTTTCCTTCGGAGCCGTCCTTTCGCCGGTACCACCTCAGCCTCCTGGGCTTATTGTGGATACTCCTAGTGTTCTGACTACAACCTATTCAGCCAATCCGTTCCCTGTATTAGCTCATACAGGTTCTTAGCTGGTTGATTGTAGAAGTTTTCTGGAGTCATTTGGGTTCTACCATAAAGTTTCTGCCTTCTGTGGTCCAGCGACTCACAGTTGCATAGTATATGCAGAGCTGTTTCGGTATCCTTTTTGCATCTTCTGCATGTAAGGTCTCCGTTGTACAGCCCTATTTTGTTTAGGTGCTCCTTTGTGGGAAAGTGTCCCGTAAGTAGCCCCGTAGTGGTGCGCAGTTTGTTCCTGCTCATTGAGAGCAGTTCTTTCGCTACTTTTTCTGATGGTTCTTTTATGAATTTCTTCCCATGTATTTGCCCAGTCGTATTCTTCCAGTATTTCTTGTGTTGTTCTTTCAACCACCCTTTTAACCATGACCTCGTTAAGCATCTGGGGATGCCCACATTAGGTTCGGGCCCTCCTTTTACAGTCCAGCCTGTTACTACATTTAAAGCCATCTGGAGTCTGTCTCTGGTTGTACTGTTGTATTTACCTTGGGATAGAATTACCAGGTCGTCTGCATATCCTATGGTGTTGAATCCTCCTCTGTGTAGGGTTCTGATGAGCCCGTCCATGACCAGGTTCCACAGCAGCGGGGATAGTACTCCCCCCTGCGGACAGCCCCTGGTTGCACATACAGCCATTGTTTCCCCCATCAGAGTTGATTCTATGAGCCTGCTTCTGAGCATGCAGTCTATCCACCTGCAGCTCGTGGCATCGATCCCTAAATTCCTCGTCGCCTTAGCTATAGATTCATAGGAGGTGTTGTCGAAAGCTCCTTCTATATCAAGAAAGGCTGCCAGCAGCACCTTTTTGTTTTCAGCCCTTTTTATGAGTTGATGTAATGCTGTTTCGGTTGATTTTCCCTCTCTGTATGCATATTGATCTCGGTGTATTGGTCTTGTAGCCATTATACCATCTCTAATATGTCTGTCGAGAAGTTTCTCAAGAGTCTTTAGCAAAAATGACATTAGACTGATTGGTCTCAGAGCTTTAGCCTTGTCCTGTCCAGATTTTCCAGGTTTTGGTATAAATGTAGCTCTGATGCGTTGCCAGGTTCTTGGAATATGCCCCAGAGCTAGGCTGGCTCTGAGCAGTTCACTTACCCTGTTGTGCAGTGTATTTCCTCCTTTTTGGAGTAGGATAGGATAAATCCCGTCTGGTCCCGGTGATTTATATGGTTTGAAGCTGTTAATAGCCCATTCTGTCTTTTCCGCATCTACCACTGCCTTCGCTGTTCGCCAGTCTATCCTGGATGCCCATCGTGGTCTATCCAGTTCTGTCGCTGGAGAGTTCTGTGGCGGAATGGTGGGTATTGATCCAGGGAAGTGTACCTTGAGTAGCTCTTCCAAGGTTTCTTTTCCATTTTCTGTATATTGTCTGTTATCTTTTTTGATAGCGTGTATAGTCTGATTAGGGTCCTTGGAGAGAATCTTCTGCAGTCTGGCACACTCATGAGTCTGTTCTATCTCCTCACAGCGCCTCCTCCAGGAGTCTCTCTTGACTTTCCTTACCAGTTTGTTGTATTCAGTTAGGGCCCTCTTATAATCCGTCCATTCTTCTGAATTAAGTTGTTTTAGATTGTAAGTGAGCCATTTGAAGTTATTTAAGTATATTTATAAAATATGGAACATAATTACATTTTAATTAGGTTAATAAATTTCTTGAATCGATTGTGTCGGTCATCATTTTAATTAGCTTAAGGTTTCTTTGACGTACTCCGAGAACGGTTGACTGTCCCGGGCTGTATTTACATGAAATCGAAACTATTTGGGAGAAATAAGGTCGAATTGTTAGTTTTCCTATCGTTTTAGAGTGTTTTCAGCGTTCTTTAGAGTTTTAGTCTGTATTTGACTGAAATAGAATAGAAAATGGTCCTATTGCAAGCTGACTTTCGCTTTAAAGTATTTTCAATTCAATTTGTGCAATATTTAGTCTTCTTGTGTGCTTTTCAAGTGGATTTGAGTTTTGCTATGACGGTCTTCTGATGTCTTACAGATAGAAGTCTGCAACAAATTTTGTTGATGACTTTTCTCTCTCACTTGTCATTGCACATTCCGAGAGTAGCAAACTTCCATAACCAGTAATCGGCCTCTCGCCTCTGTGCCCTTTGCCCGCACTTTTTATGAGTGAAAAGAGCGAAATTGTAAAAAATATGCCCCTCTTATTCCCACTAACAACCCATACATGCCAGTCTTACCACTGGTTGGAGGCTACGAACTGGACAGTTAGTTTATAATTTTTCGATTTTTATTCGAATATAATGAATAATTTACTGAATACCCCATTACCCCGCCCATACATGATTGAGCTTCGATTAGCTCAAAAATATACCGAAAAATTATTTTACGTGCAATTACAAGGAAATTGTTGCATTGTAATAGATATTTTCGTAATTAGTTATGAAAAGAGCGATATTGTTCAACAAGCGTAATATTTGCCAAAACGAGCGCTAGCGAGTTCTGCAAATTACGCGTGTTGAACAATGTCGCTCTCTTCATAACGTGTTTACGTACAACGTTTTATCTAATTCCGCGCTTTCGTAATATAAAATAAAATCTTCAATTACAATGATAATATTGAAGTGGAATCAAATGGTGTTAGAAGTATTGTTACTATGATGTATTCACCCAGAAAATTGACTTACTTTAAATAACTGTGTCCTGAATAATGTTTATAAATCTCAAAATACTATTGAATTAAAATAATGGGTTAATTGTACAGTTTAAATAATGAAATAATTGTCAGTTTTGACAGTACCTACCTAATTAATAAATTATTCTTTGAAACTCATGTGGTATCTCTATGTTGAAACATAAACAGTTACGTAAAGTTTTTACATAACTACTTTTCATAACTGATATATGAAGGTTATGAAAAATGTGACGTTACCTAACGTCAAGGAGTGACGTAAAGTGTCACATTTGATAGCGGAATTAGATAAAAATAATGTACCTATGATATGACAATTGTTGAGGCAAGGGCGGCAACAACCATTCAGCCTATACCTTGAAAATTTGTAAATCCTTCACTGGGAGTTTGCTTATCAAGTAGTTCAAATAAAACTACTATGTAACTAATGCCCTCTATGACAGTCGAAACAAATTATGTGTCATCTTCCAAAACGTAATCCTACAAAATATGGATGCTGTTAGGAATGTTTTTAAGTAAACAAACCCCACTTATATTTCACTGCTCTGCTTATCCTAGTGAGAAGGTCCCTTTTCTCTGAAACACCTTGTATATGATAGGATTTTGAAAAACACTGATTTGGGCTTATCAGCACTTATTTATAATTAGATCATCAAATAATTATAACAATTTATGGCTTTTAAAATATTGAATAATATAGATAATTAACTGCAGAGAGAAAACTGATATTGCCAAAGAATTTTTTTATATACAGTGTGATGCAATTAAGAATGTCCAATCTCTGAACTGTAGATTCTAGACCTCAAAATATGATGATTCTGCTCAACATGCCTTATGCAAATATTGCTAGTTTCCGAGATACGGGGTGTTCAAAGTTTGAATTTAAATTTTGATTTTCGCAATAATTTTTTGTTTTCACAATTTCTCTTTGATTATTGGCAATTTTGCGTTTTTTGACATGAGGAATCATAATTTGCACTCTAATTTAACATTGCTAATAGAGGGCGCTAGTTATACTTGTTTGTGTTAATTAAATCAAAGTAAACTTTTTTGGGTTAAACTTACAACTAAAATAATTAAAAAATATTAAAAAGCGTTAAATTCTACAAAAAAAAGTTACTCTTCTTTGATTCGTGTAACTCAATCGGTTATCGGGTTATTTGCTTCTAAAAAGTTCAATACATTTTAATTTTTTCATAAAAAATTTTATTATTCCTTAAATATGTAACAATTACAAATTTGTAAACAAAAATAAAAAACTTCAAAGCAAATGCTCAAAATGCCCACCATTTACTTCAATACACTTTATGATCCGCTTTCGTAAAGATCTCTTAATATCACAATCACATTCGTGAATTAAGTTTACTTAGATTTAATTAACACAAACAAGTGTAACTAGCGCCCTCTATTAGCAATGTTAAATTAGAGTGCAAATTATGATTCCTCATGCCAAAAAACGTTAAATTGCCAATTTTCAAAGAGAAATTGTGAAAACATAAAAAAATTATTGCGAAAATCAAAATTTAAATTTAAACTTTGAACACCCCGTATATCGGAAACTAGCAATATTTGCATTAGGCATGTTGAACAGAATCATCATATTTTGAGGTCTAGAATCTACAGTCCAGAGATTGGACATTCTTAATGAATCACCCTGTATATATTAACTCTACAAAGATTAAAAATGTTCTCTACAGCATTACAGTTCAATTTGATATTTTTACTAAAAGTACTTTACAGGTTCCATATTTTTTTAATTCGTTTCAGCAAAAAATTTAAATGTCTTGTTAAAAATATATATTTTTCGGTATTGTGATAAAAAAATTTTGAATAGTAAATATTGTATTGTAGGTGGCCGAACGGGCATTGTACTTTTGGAACAATGAATACATTATGTCTCTAATGGAGGAAAATAACCATGTTATAATGCCAATTATGTTCCCGGCGCTCTATCGTATTTCCAAAGAACATTGGAATCAAACCATAGTCGCACTCGTATACAATGTTCTCAAAACATTTATGGAAATGAATTCAAAATTATTTGATGAACTTACTGTGAGTTACAAAGCCGAAAGACAAAAGTAAGTATTGTATTCAACAATTTTGATATCTGCTTGAAATTTTTCGTAAAACTACCTACATAAATTTTACCTTCTAAATCTAGCTTTTAAGAGTCAATGCGCTGCGTGCGCTCTCGCAAATAAAAGGTTTAATATACCTTGTAGAATTTGTATTTTTATTTCAATTAAATTAAACTTGATAGGTAGAAATAAACAGAAATAGAAATTATTTTGATATTAGTTTTAAATTTAATAAATAAATGATTTTTTCTTCAAATACAATTTATTTAGGATATTAGGTACAAAATTTCGGGGTTTCAATAAACCATTACCTAAAGCGATGCATGCTATTTTTTTGGAAAAAAACGTGAAATTGTTAATAAATTTTGTGGATATTTTGTCAATGCAATTATAAATATAATATATAAATATTTATTCGTTAGTAATACAGTCTCAAAATTTTAAATCATTATGTTATTTAATTGAGGAAAAAAATGTCATTGAAGGTGCCAAAAGCGACCACTTATGGATTAACTTGGAGTTCATTACAATATTGTCTGAAATAGTTAAACATTTGTGAATATGCGCTTTTTTTTAAACAAAAACAATATCTACGGTAGTATGACATAAAACTTTTGAGGGTGATTATTGTTTCAAGATAATATATTATTTTTTCTCTTATTTTTTGGGAATCAAACCATAATAATGTTTTTTATTTTTTATTTCGACGTTTCAAGATTAACTAGTAATAAAATAATTTTTGGTCCCTATCTGACACACCGAAAAAAATATGACAACTAGACAACCAATAATATTTTGAAGTTTAAGACTACAAAACTTTGTTGTCAAATTTTGGAAAATATTTTATTTTATGACATTCTAACGATATGATAGTCTACTAGAAATGGAATCCAGTGAAGTGCACGTTCCAGGAACGGTTTTTATTGGGATAGCGCTTTTTTTCGCTTATTTTGGAAATGTTGTGAATAAAACACGTTTGTTGTTACTTTTTTGTGTATGATCATTTTTGTTTTCAAAATATGTATAACTCAGTTTGGTGATTTTGTGTATTGAAGTATGTATCGATTAACAACTATTCCAATGATAAATCATAAGAAAACCTGGATAAAAACTTACGATGCTATCCTGATAACGCAGGTTAATTGATTATTGGAAATTTCTCTTTCTAACATTGGTAACCAAATTTGACTACATTCGGCTGAAATACTAGCTACACATTTATCTGCATTTAGTTGTATCAAAGCACTTTCTTTGATTTTTCGTCTTTTATTATTGGGCTCTTTCAATATTATTTTTGTCGAATCCCATTGAATTTTATGCCCCTCTTCCCAAGCATGTTTACAAATACCTGACTTAAAGAACTCCCTATCTTTGATATATTTTTTATGTTCATATATTTGGACTTTCAATGGTCTAGATGTTTCACCTAAATATAATTTGTCGCATTCACAAGATATCTGATATATGCAATTTTTTGAAGATTGTTCTTCATTTTTTGGTTTTGTTTTTGTTAGTATAGATCTCAATGTATTGTTAGATTTGAAGCTAGTTCGAATATTGAATTGATTACCAATTTTCCTAATTCTTTCTGATAAACCCTTAACATAAGGTATTGTCAAGTTTTTAAAAATTATGTTAGCTGAATGATTAATATTATTGTTATTATTATGGGGTATTAACAATGAGCCCTTATCTATATTCTTAATTTCTTTATTTAAAAATTCTGCCGAGTAATTATTGGCATTTATAACATTTTTTAGTAGAGTTTTCTCCTTTGTGAAATGATTATCATTAGAACAAATGATTCTGGCCCTATCGTATAAAGATTTTACTACCCCTTTTTTTAACGCTTATAGCATGATTTGATTCGAAATTCAAATACCTATTAGTGTGTGTTGGCTCACGATAAACACTTGTTTCATACCCTGTAGGTGTTTTATTGATAAGAACATCTAAAAATGGCATCAAATTGTTATTTTCAATTTCAAATTTTATAGATTTTTCTCCTTCATTTAAATTTGTTAAGAAATCATTCAAAGATACTAAGTCATTAGGCCATATTGCAAAAATGTCGTTAACATATCTCCACCAGACAATTGGTTTTAATTTTTGATTATTTACTATTTCGGCTTCAAAATGTTCCATGTAAATATTCGATAGAATTGGTGAGAGGCAAGAGCCCGTGGCAAGACCAAAATTCTGTTCGTAAAAATCATTATTGAACTGAAAATATGTTTTTGTTATACATAATTTTAATAAGTCTATTATTGCTGCTTCGCTCCATTTGCTCCTTTCTGTAAGGGTCTGATCTATTTCTAATTTCGATTTGAAAAGTTCTATTGTTTTCTGTACCGGTACATTTGTGAAGAGAAGAACTACATCAAAACTGACCAAATAATGGCTTTTGTTGAACTTTAAATCTGATAGTTTTTCTAAAAAATGATTGCTATTTTTGATGTATGAATCTGTCTGTCCTGCGTGGGGTTCTATGATTTTTAATATATAATTTGATAGTTTGCTGCATGGATTCCATTTCTAGTAGACTATCATATCGTTAGAATGTCATAAAATAATAGTAGTTTGTACAACAAGTGCGCAAAGCGTCACTTTTCCCACGAGCGCAGAAGTTTGTAGCTCGAGCCGTAAGGCGAGTGCCGCAAATCTAGCGAGTGGGAAAAGTGATTTGCGTACAAGTTGCACACAATATTTTTTCTACAACCACATTTATTAATGAAAGAAATACAGTCATTTATATAGTTATTTTATTTAAACTTTTAATAGAAAGAACTTACAATATGAAAATAAATAGAAAAATCAGTTGAATGTATAATTAATTGTAAAATTTGAACAAATTTGTATTGAAACCTCAGGTAAAAAATTTTCGGTTGCAGTTCTAGCCTTTTCAATAATATATGGAGGAGTATTTTCAATGTCCGAATTGGACAACTCAGAAAATAAGTTATTTTGATCTTGGTTCATAATTCCTTATATTGTTTTTATAATTAATTAAAATTAATAATTAAATAAATAGTTTACTTAGGTACTTTTGGTTTTAATTTAAAAATTGTACACAAATAAGAAATTCACTATTAGGTTGAATTGTTAGGTCATAGGTAGCTTTGTTTGACATTTCGGTGCGGAAAAGTGCCATAACTTGTACTTTTCGCATTACTTTTCCAACGGCTATCAAAAGAATTAGGAAAGGCCTGCTTTGCGCATAAAATTTGTGTAGAAAAGCGTGTTTTGCATAGTGGTTGTAGGAAATAGTAGTTTACCTAACTAGTGCGGAAAGTGATACTTTTCCGCACGCTATTGCAGATGGCCGAACGACGCTTTAGCGGAGTTCGGCCAGCAATCGCGTACGGAAAAGTCACTTTACGCACGTGTTAGGTACACTATTTTTTCTACTAGCATGCCGAAATAAGCTCAAAAGTTAACATAAAGAAACATTTCCTATTAAATACATATCAACAAACTAATTATTATTATTTGACATTCATTCAATGAGGCTTATACCAAGGCCATTTAAAAATGATTAAAAAATAAGTTTTTTTTTATTGAAAATTATAGCAGAATTATAATAAATTTATCAATTTTTCAGTCATTTGGTAAACTACAATCATACAAATATATATATTTTAAATATTCAAATGTCAGTATACTCCCCAAAAACTTGACAAATTTACTTTTCCGCACTAGTGCGGAAAAGTGACTCTTTCCGTACGCTTTTTAGTGCGGAAAAGATTCACTTTCCGCACGTTAGTAGAAAAAATATTTTATTTCACATTTTACCAGAGATGTGAGCTACTATGAATGGACCTTAATAAAATTTGACAACAAAGTTTTGTAGTCTTAAACTTCAAAATATTATTGATTGTCTAGTTGTCATATTTTTTTCGTTGTGTCAGATAGGGACCAAAAATTATTTTATTACTAGTTAATCTTGAGAACGGTAGCTAGAACGCTACCGAAACGTCGAAATAAAAAATAAAAAAGATTATTAGGGTTTAATCCATAAAAATAAGTGAAAAAATAATAATTAATGCCATAAGGAACTTACAGAAGATAAAAAAATGGTTCTTTTTTTTTCTAGGGAAAAGAAACGAGAAAAGGAAAGAGACGAACTGTGGAAGAAACTAGCGGAACTCGAGATATCCCATAACAAGAATATGTCTGCACAACATAATAATAGCCCATCCAGCAAAAAGTGATAATATAATAAATAACAGCCTAATTACCCTGCCCCTTGTTAATGTTTGCTGGTAAGTTAAACAATGTCTAATATTTCTCTAAGTTATTTATCTCAATCGGAACGTGCTTCACAACACTACATAAAATTATATAAAATGCGTTCATTATTGGAATATATTTTTTAAACTGAAAACTTCTTTAGGCGCGTCGAGCACTTTTTAGGTGAAGAAAAATCATGGATTTCGCGTCATCGTCACGTTTTTATGCAACACACGATAGTTTTGGTTATGCAACTCAATAAACAATAAAGTCTGTATATAGGATTGCATTTATAGTTAGGGAGGCGAGGTCGCTAAATGGCGACATTCTCGAGCGCCGTCGAGACCTATCAAAATAAAAAGATAAAGTAATTTCGAAAAGAAAAGCTCGTATGGTAAAAACCATTTTAGGGGTGGGCATGGCGTGTACGGATTTTCAAAAATGTTGAAAAAAAAAGTTCCAGGAACGGTTTTTATTGGGATAGCGCGTTTTTTTCGCTTATATTGCACTTCACTGAATCCATTTATAGTAGACTATCATATCGTTGGAATGTCATAAAATGAAATATTTCATTTCACATTTTGCCACAGATATGATCTACTATGAATGGACCTTAATAAAAATTTGATAACAAAATTTGGCAGTCTTAAACTTCAAAATAATTTTTAATTGTCTAGTTGTCAAATTTTTTCTGTTGTGTCAGTTAATAGGGATAAAAATTGATTTCTACTTATTTTTTCTTGACAACGGTAGCTGGAACGCTACCGAAACGTTGAAATAAAGAATTTAAAAATATTTCCCAAGAAATTAAAAAAAGAATGAGAAATCTTGTGCTGAACGGTGTCAAACTGAACAATGAGTAATCGGAATATGATTGATCGAACGCCATTTTTTCCATCGGTAGATAAATGCGATTAGTTGATTAGTTATCGCGATAATTTCAACTTTCAACCCTATTTTAGTTTGAAATTTTAGATGAAATGGAGTTTGAAGCGATCGTTTTTGTTTTCTGAATGCGGCCACCGTACACTAACTACCGACAAGTAAATTCACTTGCGTCGGAACGTTTGAAAATTTTGGTACATCTTTTCTCTAGCGCCTTACACGTCTGTATCCTATTACAACATTCAATACTCGATTTAAACTAGCCAGAACTCGCCAGACGATAGGAGGGGTAAGGAAATGTTCGGTAACCCATAAATCGACGAAGTGAATTTATTTGTCGGTAGTTAGTGTAAGGTGATGCGGCCATTGATTGGTAAAAATTCCCAATTACCATGGGCGTACGATAAAAACGTTTAAGGGGGTTAATTTATTTGGTCAAATTTCCTTCTATCATAGGAGTATGATGAAGTTTTCGAAAAGGATTTATTTTTTGTGAAAATTTCCATTTACCCTGAAAGTGCGATAAAATAAATATAAGGACAAGTTTATCCCATCAAGGGCGAACGATAAAATTTTTAATAATATTAATTTGTTTTTAAAAGTTCTATATCATGAGCGAACCACAAAATTTTTTGCCGGTTAATTTATTTGATAAAATTTCCATTTGCTATGGAAGTAAGAAAAGAAATTTTGAAAGAGGTTCATTTGTTTTCATTTCCCTTCGGCAGTCCCCATGGCTGAATATTTCGTTTCTTTATCTCAAAAAGAAGACTGGGAAACCTTTAAAATTTGTTTTCGAATTTTTCTTTTCACACTGTTACCATATGTTCAAAAGTTCTGCTTTTCTTCATCACCGAGTATTCAAATGATGGTTAGCTTTGACTTGTGGCTTCTAAAAAGGAAAATAATGAACCAAGTTTGGTGTAAAATGTTTTGGGTAGAAACTATTCGGAGCCTCACTAGAAAGTGGCAATCTACGTGCTGAAACCGTGTTTAAACGTACCGTAAGTGTAAGCACAAAACAGACAAACCTATAGAAGTGAAAGTTTATACTTAGTATGACCTTGAATAAAAAAATGAGTTTTCAAATCCAACTACCTGAAGCACTAGTTGCAATAGAGTTGTCGAAACTGGCCTGGCAGTAAATGCATCACTTTAGTCCGAAAATAAGAAAAAAATTTCAAATTGTGGAGACTAGATATGGAGATCGAGCTCATACGGAAAAGAAAAAGTACCAAAACTGTCCTCAAAATCGTCTATCTCAGCAGTTTGTTTTTTCACCACGGCGACGCCACTGCAAATTTAATACCATCTAACACTAACCTCAGTTTTCATAAATTACAGTAGTCAAATAGTAATTAGTTATGACAAAAACTAGTGGCGGACCTACTGACGCTATTTTTTTTTTCAAAAAAAGGATTATGCGGGAAAATTAAACATACGAAAGGTTTTTTTATTTCAAACTAAAATATATTATAAACTTAGGTAAAAGTATTATAGTATAGTAAAAGTAGAGGATTATAAAATGAACCTAATAAATAATAATAATACATTCATAGAAATACTTCTCTACACTTTTGTGCTGCAAATTCTTTTATTGGCTTATCACATTCTTTTGTGAGATCAGTATTAAGGGAAAGAAGTGATAAATAAGTCTTGTATTTGTTATTGTTGTCCTATATAGGACATTTTAGCTTGCTTGATTTTTAAGAAAACACACAATTCTGGTCGAAAAGCAGTCCCACTGTTCAACGTTAGCTCATGGAAGACGATTTCGATAGAACGTATTTTTGTGAACAAATGATGGCAATGTTAGATAACAATGTGATCCAATTAGAAGATGATTTGTTTTCTGATGAGAGCACATTTACACTTCGCGACCATGTTAATCGTTAAAATTACCGTTATTGGTCTAATGAAAATCCTCACTGGATGAGAGAAGAACATACGCAATATCCTGAAAAAGTTCATGTTTGGGCAAGAATTGTTGGAAATCATATCGTAGGTCTCTTTTTCATTGAGGGCAACTTGAATGGAGATAAATATTTAGAGCTGCTCCAAAATAATGTCGTGCCAACTTTTACAAACTTATATCCTGATGCAGCAAACCCACATGCTCCTGCCACTACAATATGGCTTCAGCCAAGATGGAGCAACGTCCCATCACCAAATCAATGTCCCTCAGTACCTGAACAAAAATTTTCCATGTCGGTGGATTGGGAGGCGCAGATCGATAGAATGGCCAGCACGATCTCCTGATCTGACGCCATTAGACTACTTAGTTTTTGTAATAAATCTGAAAATGGATAGATATAGGACATTGTACATGAATTATGTATAATTTCAATAACGACAAAAGTATTTGATGCATTGTGTGGCGACCACTCCAATCGATCTTCTAATAGTGCTAATAGAAATCTGACTGTTTCTTTTCGTAATCGAAACTTTTTAAGAAATTTATAATCGGATACTGTTGTAAAAATATTGTCTTGTTTATAAAAATTGTGAGCAACATTTGCGAGTCAAAAATATATCAGGTTCATACTAAGTACGTAGGGTATTTTACTAGATGGCACAGTCCGTTTTCTACTAGGAGTTTTGTTTTGTCATTTTTATGCTCTATTGGGGGATTGGTGATGTCATCGATTAACCGTCATTAACGTAGAATAGAGGAGTTCAGTCTAAGGTCAGTGCGGCCAACAAAAAGTGGTTTTTTCTGACAAGAATGACAGTTAAGGTTTTTAGGAACTCTTGGCATGTCACCATTTCATTTCTGTTATCTGTCACTAGGTATGTCAGACGTCAGTGGAAAAAGTGATTAGAAGAATAGAGATACAACTAACTAAAAATGCTACTAAAATCTAATCGAAAATGGACATACAGAATTAAACGAATATCAACAAAAATAAATTTAACTGACATTTGACATAACCAGTGTCAGAATAACAGAAGTGAAATGGTGATTTGCCAAGTGTTCCTAGAATTAATGGCCACCGATATGTTGAGTATTCAGCCAAAAAGTTATTTTAAATTTCAAGATATACGCTTCGGGGGTGTATTCATAAATTTAATTAAGCAATATAGATGTTCGCAATGATGAAAAACATGCAAAAATCTTATGTTTTGAAGGGTAGACCTTAACTGTCATTCTTGTCAGAGAAAAACACTTTTGTTGGCCACACTGACCTTAGACTGAACTCCTCTATTGTTTTTGAATTATTGGATAACGTTAACAAAGTGGTCAATTTTTTTGCAAAAATGTCCTTCCATAATAGCCGTACAATAAAATTTGTATTGATGATTGTAAAAGTATCTGTATCATAGGCGTAGGATTTAAGGGGCTTGATTTATTTGAAAAAAATAAATAAAGGCTCGTACGTTGAAATAATGAACCAAGATTGGAATATCATGGTTAGGTAGATACTTTTTGGTTCTTTGATGAACTTATTGGTTGGTAATTGAAAAAATATTGATAGAAAAAGCAGTACTTGCGCTTGTCAAATAATATATTGAAGTATATAATTTTTTTTAGTTTCATGTACTGCAGAAACAATACAACACAAGAAGGACTCTTCACTACTTCACGATTGGCCACACTGCTGGTTAGCGAACAACAGTAGCTTAATAAGCATTAGAATATTATCATTATTATTAAAATAATAATACACTTTTCAAGTCAAAATTCGAATTCGTTAGGTAACCTTTAAATAGGAACAAATTTTCCCGCTTATAAGTTTATTTTGCGGTAAACGATAAAAAAAAACAAAGTTCCGCGTGGTAGTTGTTTTTTGAACGCGAAGTTTCAGTGCCGTTATAGGGAGGCGAAAAGTACTGTGAAATGTGAAACATTTTTAAATTGCGCTATATAAATTGCAAAACTTCTGTGAATAACCAAAAAAAAAATAATATTGTTACGACTTGTGTTAAATATTAGTCGCTTTTATTTTTCCTATTGTAGCTATTGAACGTAGTAAAAATTATTTAATTTTACATTAGAGAATAACGAAGATAAAATAAATCATTTGTGAAAAAAATACAGTTTCTGTAATACCTTTATTTTTACCTTTCAATCATAGATATATACCTTTTAACACAAATCTACACGTTAGCTCTAGATCGATTTTCTGTACGAGTTGATAGTAAATACCGATGAACATAAATATATCTACCTAATCATGAACAAACCATTTAAAAAAAATTCAAGTGTGTGAGCCTAGAGATTTTCTATGGATACGTTCTATACAAGACGAATACGGCCATGTGAACGTCGACTATGACTTTGGTCAATAATCGATATTTTCTTGAAAAAAATCGACTGGTTTAGCACCGATTTTGAACGCTTCAAAGTCGATTGGAAATGTTATGGCTCCATTATATGGAATTACTGTTCCAAAATAGACTATGGTAATAAAATCTATTGAAAATAAATAAATGTATTAAATGTTTACTAAATACAGAAATAAATAACCTAATTGGAAATATAGTTAAATAATTAGTTTCTGCTTCATATATATTGCAGTAGATGGCGCACAATGCTTGAGTTTTATTTAAAATATTATGACGGGAAGTTTGAGCGATTCACAGCTAAATAGTTTTATTGATATTGAAGGTAGTTGTTAACGTTGACAGATGTAGGAACCACAGATAACCCTGGCACATGGCTCCCTCTACGACGAAATAATTGTACGGGTGGCGCCACCTTGAGAGTTCCGTCATTATATATGTATGTAACTCTAATACCTTTGGCGTGGTGTGATCTTCGCTTATGTTTATTTAAGAACTTTTCTACATTTATCCGAACATTTTGGCCATTTTCCAGATACCTACATAAAAAAAACTTCCAAATCTCACTGGAATATTAACGTTGCCTATTTTTATTTACAATAAAGGAAAAAGGTATAAAGTGATTATGAACGGGACTAAAAAAATGGAAAAATTTCGAGAAATATCTGGTAAATCTACGTCCCAATTTCAGAAAATTTAAATTTTACATAAAATGTTTGTAGCACTTTTAATCACTGGGAGACATTAACATTGTTAAAATTGTATATTAATTGTAACATTGTTAGGGATTAAAATGCATAACAAAATATTTATTTATCATCTGAAAAGTTTATTGTGAAGTAGATGTAGGAATTGACTATTACCTAGATTTTAATAATAAGTCATCACATCATTCAATTTTTATTTTTATGTACAAAACAATGAAACAGTAAAATTTTGATTGATTTTTTGACGACGTATCCTTTCACAGTTCATATATTCCCACTTATGTTCCCGATTCTAACATTGTCACTTTATTCCTAAATAATAAATTGATAATGAAATCACATTATTTACAAAAATTCGACAAAACTCCACCATGTACGAATTAACAACAATGAATAAAAACCAAATCTCTGTTCCCGCCAGAGCTAAATAAAAGTATGTACCAGAATACTCAAGAAACTTTACAAGATCTAATGTATATAGGTACCAGAGTTCCAATATAATAACTCTAAACTATTTTTATTAAAGTAACAAAGAATTTCAATTATTTTTAATTAAACTATAGACTATGAGCCCATGGGGAAAAAAATGTCACGATTTGAAACAGCAGCAAACCCATTCAGAACGATAGTTTATCATGCCACCATCGGTTCCAGCACTATGGCGTTCATTTTCTCTTGTGCAGAAAAGCGCAGTGGAAAACTGAACATTTTATTTTTCACCCCCTGAAACCGTGATATATAACTGTACGCCGTTTGTTACATTCGAAAGTAGAATCATAGGAGATCGGTCCAGACTCTATGACGTTTAAAAATAATCGTTCGGAAAATCTAGGAAAATTTTTAGAAACTCATTTTCTACCCTCTAAAAAGGTGATTTGAAACTGTACGGCATTTGTGTCTGTAGATTATACAACATATAAATAAATATTTGACAGTAGTGCCGTACAAAAAAAGGTGTGTGAAAAGCCGTGGGGAATTGTTTATTTTCCGAGATTTTCCTACTCAAAAAAGGTCATCTGAAACTGTACGCCATCTACCTAGTGCAGTAGGTTCCTTTTAGAATTAAATAATAATAGTAAATAATGTACAAAAATAATAGTGTGGAAAGCACGAAAAAAACATATTTCCAAAAATTTATCTACGTTTTCAACAATTTTCCTAGATTTGATTTGTTTGTGTTTCTCGTTTTTTTATTATTTTTCTACCTTTGCCATAACTGTATGATACGTCTCTTTATTGACAGCTGACACTGGTACTTTTTGTCAACTGTAAATTACCCCAAATTATAAGATCTATAGAGTATTTTGTTTTGGAATACTGTTTTAATTCCTTAACTGTCTAAGGTCAATTTTATTGCAGATACAAGAAAATATGTCTCAGCAATAATTAAATCAGTTTATAGCGCATATTCTGTATAATAGCATTAGACACGAAGTGTATGTGAAGCAGGTGTTTTCGATTTCGCGAATAAATCTATAAATTTCTATTGCATTTTACAGCATTGAAGAGTTAATTCTACAGTTTCACTATGGAACCGGCTTCAGAAAATAAAAAAAAAATTTATACGGATCTGAAATTGGTTTTCATCAAATATTTAATTAAAATGTAAGTGTTGTTGCAAGTCACTATGTATAATTATAATTTTTTTTGTAAATTTTCAATATTGTTGACACCTATCAAGCACGTGTGTATTATTATCAAGAAAAAAAATTATATGCAGTTTTTGTTATAGTATGAAATAAATGTACACTTAAAGGGCTGTAAAAAGTATTAGTAGTAGTTTTTTAATAACTAGGAAGAAAATTCACTACTGTAGAGGTTCTTATATAAATTTAATCGTCTTTGAAGATACACGATTATTATTTCTTGTTTTAAAAGATTCTGTTGCAATTGTATTGCAAAAATACTGTTGAGAACTAGAGAGAAAAGGTATTTTCCGCGGTGACGTTACAAATGACACTCTCATCCTCCTCATCCGGTAATTTCGTCGTTAAACAGGCCAAACGGGTAGAATTTTTTCATGTTAATAATCGGTTTTGGGTTTTTTCTGTTTATTTAAGTTTGGTTGGGAATAGAGAAAAAGACAAAAGTTTGGGTAAAGGTACAGAAAAGTGCAAAAGTTTGGTTAGGAGTACACAAAAAGACAAAAGTTTGATCAGAAATACACAAAAAACAAACATTTGTTCAGAAGTACAGAAAAGTAAAAAAGTTTGGTTAGGAGTGTAGAATAGAGAAAAATTTTGGTTAGGAATACATTAAAGCCAAAAGTTTGAAAAGAAATACAGAAAAAAAAACATTTGGCTAGAAGTACAGAGAAGTGCAAAAGTTTGGTTAGAAGTACAGAAAAGTAAAAAAAGTTTGGTTAGAAGTACACAAAAAGACAAAAGTTTGATTAGAAATACACAAAAAAGAAACATTTGTTCAGAAGTACAGAAAAGTAAAAAGGTTTAGTTGGGAGTGTAGAATAGAGTAAAAATTTGGTTAGGAATACACTAGAAGACAAAAGTTTGATAAGAAATACAGAAGAAGAAAAACATTTGGCTAGAAGTATAGAAAAGTGCAAAAGTTTGGTTAGAAGTACAGAAAAGTAAAAAAAGTTTGGTTAGGTGTACACAAAAAGACAAACATTAGGTTAGAAGTACCTACAAAAAATTAAAAAAAGTTTGGTTATAGGAGTACTGAAAAGTCTAAAAGTTTGGTTAGGAGTACAGAAAAATAGAAAAGTTTGGTTAGGAGTATGGGAAAGTGGAAAATTTTTCTTAATACTCTCTGCCGTTAACTACGGACGGGACAAATAAGAAATACTACTTTATTTTGGGACTTCGAAATAAAACTTGCTTATTCTTTTTTGAAGCAAATATCATAAAATATCACCTAATTGATTCAGTCAAACAAAAAAGAGCATAGGGGGATAACATCACTCCGAGAAAAACTTAATCGTCACTTGAATATATTGATATAATGAGAATGAAATTTTACATGGATGTTATATCGTTCTAATATAGCTTTGATACAACCCAACAACATACTAAAATTTTATCAAAATCGCTACAACCATTCCTGAGTAATTTGTAAATTTTTTAGTATTTTTTTATTTTTCGAAAATATGTAGGGTAAAACATTCAGCATTTTAATATTTTATCAATATATCTCCGAACTGGCGATCGAACCACCCTATGCCTATGCCCTTTATGTACAATGACCAAAAATGTAGCTAGAGTAAGTTTTCTTCGTTTAGTTGATTGTGGCCTATCACGAAAACTGTTAATATTACAGGCGGACGAGTGTGTTAAATTACGACCTTGTCACGGAAAATATATTTAATTGTTAATAATAAATAACGAAAAATCTAATACGATAGATTGAAATATTTAGTAATTAACGTGTCTCCTTAAAATTTAAACTAAGGTAATGCACAATATCTCGTAATGTAAGAAATATGTAAAAACAAATCGTACACATTTAATGTTACGAGGTTTGTTCAATTAAAACGCAAGTTCATATTAATACAAGCAGTGTTTTAAAACATTAAATGGTTAATTAAAAACTTTGAGGTCTTAAAAATGATGCCTCGTTGATGGGATAAGTAGAATACTGAAATATGAGTAGGATTACCTTTGACATTTTTTTTTGTATTTAAGATTAAGGGTGTAAAGAAATGTTTACACGTTTTTACGGATTTGTCGGAAGCACTGGCAACATTGTAATACAATTTTGACTTTCATAGAGAGCGCTAGTTATACGATTAGTACCGAATTTTATTTTCCGTTACCAACCGTGTATATAGCGCCCTCTGCAACAGAGAAAACAAATTCATAGAATGTCTCAGCTTACAAAACATATTCTTAATGTTGCTAGTAGTCTAGACATAATCGTAGAAAATGTGTAAAAGATTTTTTGAACACTGTATATCTTGAATACGTCTACGTTTGTATGGGATAAAAGTTGCCTATTTTAGGCAGCTTTATTTTGACAAATTTAAAATATCTTGGGCAGTACTCAAAATATTAGTCTATAGTTATGTTACGCAAAAAAATTTCAGTTTTTGAAGTTATCAAAATATTATATTTTTACGCAAAAAACAAACCTCTATTCAATAGAAAAACTAGCTCTTTATTGCACTAATCTTTCATATTACTACAGCGATTTGTCATCATAACAAATAAACATTCAAATCGACGTCATTTTCAGTCCCGTTTACAGGAACCTAAATAAGGCATTTTTTGGGTTTTGCATGCACGTAGAAAAAATATTGTATCCAGCTCGTGCAAAGTGTTTATGTACTTTTGTTGCATAAAGTGCATTGTTTCCTACAATTGACATGGGCTGTAAAAAACGTCACCACAATGTTTCTATCGTTTCGTTTTCACAGGGCCACTATCTGCTTAATTTTTTTTAATACGGACCAGCATTTTTTAGTACTTGTTATAGTACTATAACAACAAACCTACTAATATTTATTCAAATTAACAACGTATCGTATCGTTTGAACAAATAATTTAAAAAAACACTTTTACCAACTGACGATGGCTGAAACTTGGACGAGACGTTATTCATTTGAATAAATAATAGATGATTTGGTGCTAGGGCATTTCGACAATCAATAATAAAAAACAAATCGCAATTTGTATTTTTAAAAATTAAGCTGATGGCGGTCCTGTGAAAACGAAACGTTTTACTAAGATTATGGTGACGTTTTCTTATAGCGTATGGAAATCCGTGAACTAAGTTGAATACAATTTTTTGATAGCTTCTTAAAAAATAGCGTAATACAGGGTGTCCCAGGAGTTCGTACCAAAAACTTGGGAGGTGATAGGAAGGCTAAAAATAATGATGGTGTTTTTTATAAAAATTTTTGTTTACGCCCTTTCTTTAACGAACTATAGGGCTCTAAAGTTGGTAATGGAAAATGGTTTTTTATTTACAATTATTAAATGACTGATTGGAAATTAGTAATATTTGAACCGTTAATAACCACCATACTGAACTGAACTCAGGTATCGAAAAAGTTTAATGGTGGATGCGCAATTTTTTTTGTTAAGTAAAACTTATTTCAGTTATAAATGCAACAATTGGCTTTTGTGAACATTTTTAGAGATATGAAGTCCTCTTGTGACATCTCGATAACATCAACGGTTTAAGAGATACGGGCAATTTTATGTCGCACTGCTCACCTATTGGCGCATTACATTTATTTTGAATGTACGATTACAGGAAGCATCCTGTATTAGTAGCAGATTATTAATAAATTGGTGCAGTCTACATTTATAAATATAAACTTTTACTTTGTTTAACCATGAAGAACTTTATTGAAAACGAACATTACTTTAATAAAAGTGAAAATACTAACAAAACCCTGAAAAATGAATAACTACATTACATTAGTAGATTAGAAAAAACGAGTAACCAAGTAATTAACGACATTAAAAAAGACAAAATGCTTGAAAAAATTACACCAATTCATGATTAATTTGCTAATAATACAGGATGCTTCCTGTAATCGTACATTCAAAATAAATGTAATGCGCCAATAGGTGTGCAGTGCGACATAAAATTGACCGTCTCTCTTAAGGGGCATCTACCAAATTCGACCTTGCACAATTATGTTTTGTATATTTTTTTGTTTCCCTACGTCCTCACGTTTAAGTTCACATAACGAAAATTTTATTAGAAATATGAAAGCTCTGCAACATGTAGATGTCCAAGCGGTCCAAGCGCATTTTGGTTCACGTACTACTCTATAAGCTTCGTCAGTACTGAACTGGGAGACCGGCGAGCGTTGTATCAACAACAACGGCACGCGACTACCGAAGCAGAGAGACAATGTCAGTCATAGAAGGATAGAAAAGCGAGTGATGGATTTTTATCCGATATTTTAGTGGTAGCAACCGAATTTCAATAAGGAATTGTACTGTCATAAGTAATTTGAGGATTCTGAGATTTTTATATAGTATTTATAAAGCTTCAAATTAGACTTCTTATCAATTAGTTTTTCCATTTAATCCATATTTAATTCTTTACAAGGGCTCAGACTTTGCTTAATATGTGTATTTTTCATATTTTTTTCAACAAAATTTGGTTAGCATTTCAAAGTTTGTTGCATTTATAACTGAAATAAGTTTTACTTAACAAAAAATGGCGCATCCACCATTAAACTTTGTCGGTACCTGAGTTCACAAGTATGTTGTAGATTTGTATATCACGCCAAAAAGTGTGCAATTATGGTGGTTATTAACGGTTGAAATATTACTAATTTCCAATCAGCCATTTAATAATTGTTAATAAAAAATCATTTTCCATTCCCAACTTTAGAGCCCCATAGTTCGTTAACGAAGGGCGCAGAGGAAAAACTTTATATGAAATACCATCAATATTTTTAGTCTTTCTATCACCTCCCAAGTTTTTGGTACGAACTCCTGGGGTATAGAGAAATCGACAAATTTAGTTTTTGGAAAATTATAAAAATAGACAATTTTTAACTCATTTAACCGGCTTTGTAGCCCAATGTTGACCTCCGTTTTTCATTGAACAAGCCTTATATTTTGCAAAAAAAAGTCATCCGCGTATAGGTTGGAACGTGTGGAATATGCTTTGCTCAAAAACCAACCAGTTTCGAAGTGAAACTCTTAAAACGACTCTTCTGCTTAATAAAAATATTCTGTTGACTTTCACGGTAAAGTATATAGTATGCACCGACATTTTCTTTATACTTTGAAAACTGTTTTTTATTATTTAAAAATTGTTTCTGTAACGCGATAGATCTTTTGAAAAAAAATACAAAAATAACAAATTTATAAATGTATTTAAATTTAACCAGCTCTTTTATACGTGAAATTTAGTTTGCTTCAATAAAATAGGAAAAAATTGTATACACCCTTTCCCTACCGAAATAATATACCGAGCGAATTTTAATTAGAAAAAAAAAGAAATTCCCTTTTTTCTGTACTACATGAAATGCCTGAACGTTTCGATGAAAATTATTCCCCTTAAATTGTTTTTTAATTAGATTTAAAGAAAAAAGTATACAGGGTCAATAGTAATTTCTAGACCCCAAAATATGATTATTATTTAGCTCATTTGCCATGAAGAAATATGGCTGGTTTTCGATATACAGGGTGTTTAGGGTTTTAATTTAGTATTTGAAAGTCGCAAGCTTTTTTATTTTTCAATATTTTGTACGTGAAAATGTTTTCTGAAAATTACGAAACCTCTAATTTAGGATTGATAATAGAAGGGCGCTAGTTAAATCAACGCATATTTTGTTTTTGTTGAACTATTATTAAAAAATAAAATAGATGGCGCTGTGGTACATTCGATATGAATGACGTTTGACGCGTCATTTCGTCAAATGTCACACAGTTTTTTTGAGCTACATGGCGGTATGGTATGTCTACTTAGGGTTAGTGTTGGGTATAATAGCTCACCTTTGGGGGCGCTCAATTTAGTTCTCATTCAGAAATAGTTCGTTCTTTTGCACGATATTGTGTATATGTTTATAGCGTTTTCTGCTTGTTGCACTAGTGCTGCATAGTTCGGGCAGTATAATCAAAGATAGCCTGCGTTAGAGTCCATTAAATACGCAATGCGTTTAGGGGGGAGAGGGTTAAACCGAGTTTCACTTGGTTGATCTCGAAAACATTGGGCGAAATTAAGTTGAACATATCTTAGATGCTATCGACATTTAGAGGTGCGAAACAAAGGCTAGTAATGCAAAAATTTACTTGAACTTACAAGTTTATTTTTACTTGATCTACTCGCTCCTGAATTTTTGATATTTAGTTCCATTTTTTAATAATTATTATTTTTTGTGTTGTAATCTGCTTAAAAAAATTAATGAACAGTAAACAAACTTGAGGCTAAAAACGCCTAATTTTTCCATTCTGTATCTACGAATTCTTGTGGTTTAATTTTCCGATTTTCTTTTTCATCAAAATTATTGCGAAATTTAAAAACCAAATTTAAACTTGCCGGTATCTCGGTGCTTAACAAGCTAAATCATATTTTTTGGACTAGAATCTACAGCTTAGAGATAGGTTATTCTTTATTAATCACCCTGTATACAAAGCCGCTGAAATAATTGAAATATACGAGGGACGTTTTATAAAACAATCAATTTGAAATTGAAAATTTTGTTTTATTTAAGGGATATATTTTTCGATGGAACTTTCTGTATACGGAACCCTCATAAACTATGTAAAATATATTTAACACTATAAATCTTGTAGATATATGAAAAAAATATATTGTTAAATTTCTATTGTTTTTTCTTGAAAGGGTTAAATTTATGTAGATAATTTAGAGCAGAGTGTTTTGTGTTGTAT
This sequence comes from Galerucella calmariensis, assembly GCA_910591675.1. Lineage (NCBI taxonomy): Eukaryota > Metazoa > Arthropoda > Insecta > Coleoptera > Chrysomelidae > Galerucella > Galerucella calmariensis. The sequence continues at coordinate 68,540 of CAJUYG010000118.1, forward strand.
ATAAATATATTATATATGTCTGAAGTAAATATAGCCTTAGATATTATTTAGGTACGTTTTCATGCCATATACTTTTCTTTTTTATGTGTTAGATGACATAAAAAGCTCTGCTTCTAAACATACAAACTGTGACCTAATTTTTATTTTGTTGTTAAATATTTTTGATTATTGTGAATGTAATAGTAAATCAGTACATTTTTAACTTTCATAAGACCTACTTAAGCAGTTATCAGTGTACGCATGTGAATGCGTCAATAAATATTCTCATTTTGATACTTTTTGTTTTTCTATTCACCATACCTCGTACATCAATCGTGATATTTGAAACCGTTTAACTAAATTTCATTCACGATTTTCTTTCTATGGGACATCCTGTATATACTCTTTTATAATCATTGTTTTCACAGCATAGAAGCATTAATTTCCTTTTACAGCTCACGCTGTTTACATTTGTAGAGTAGGGAGGGTGAGTGTAGGCTCACAGCACTTAGGCCACATGTGACCCATTGTACATCCTCCCGAGGAGTTGTCCTCCTAGGTCATCGTCCATCCTGTCCTTCCCAGGAAGGTGTAGGCCAAGACTCACCGAACACACACTCTCTCATTGACGATAAGACATGCCTAACAGTTTCATCTTCCTGTTCACACATCCTGCATAGAGGTGTGTCCACATAGTATGGAGGTGTTTCCTCAGTTTTCAGTGGCCAGTCAGAAATCCTACTGTTAAACGTAGGTTTTCCTGGTCATCGCCAAATATTAATAACGACAACCAACCATACCCAGTTAAACTGGGGTGGAAGGGAAACATGCAGTCAGGAAGGAACGTTGGTGTGGTACATAGACGGAACTAAAACTGACATAGGAACAAGAGTCTGCTGGTGCTAGACCTAGGAGCAATGTCCACGCATTGTTGGGGGAGATTGCATCCGTATTCCAGAAATAAATCCACTCTATCGCCACGTGTTTTTAAATAAACATTGAAATGGAGGCTAAAAGATTCTTATACTCTCAGATAGTCTGAAACATTTAGCATGTCCCCAGAAACATGGCCTGTGACTGCCTACAAAAACTCAACCCAGGCAAACCATAATAGAGTAACTCTTAAGTGGGTCCCAGAAACAAAGGTATTGTAGGCAGTGAAACGGCTGTCGCCCTAAGCTAGAGTTTTAAATTGCATGCACTGGTCCTGAACAAATATTTTGAATATCAAAAACAACTGCACGTGGTTATACATTTCGGTGGATTCAAGCTAAATATCAGGCGTAGTGGAGCCACGTACTGAAGCTGGAACAAAGCAACCTCCTGGTCAAAAAATCATCAGAGTCGCTGACTAACGAAAAATTAAACCTGAGGCAGATAAGGAAAGTGACGGGATTAGTCACCGGTCACTGTACCCTAAGGGGTACATGCATATTATATAGGGAAGTACCTATCTGTTGGTAGTGCACGGAAGCGGAGGAAATATCCCCACACATTATCTTCGATTGTGGAGGACTTCTCCTAGAATGACCTAGTGAAAAAACTGTTCAGTCGGATGTGCTACTGGTCTGTTCACATAAACGGTACAACAAAAAGTATAAAGGCTGAAGTGCCGATATCTTAGTCTCTTACTTATGGTACCAAACCAATCAATTAATCAACATACTGCATATTTATAAGTATGCCTCATAATATGGCACTCTTCAATAAAAAATGGGAAAATCATATATTTGTCGATTATTTGTTACAATTCAACTTTTCATCAGTTTATATACAGAGTGGTTATTCCATAACGATAAAAATGGTAACAAATTTGTTTTGTATGGGACATTCCAACTTATAATCCTCATTTTTATAATATTGGCACATTTAAAGAAAAATTGGGAAATTTTTTTGAAAACAATCTATCATACAAACTAAACAGATATTTATTCATTAGTTCAAATATAGAGCGTTTATTACATAGCAAATTCGATAAATAAAATGGGCACAAAACCCAAAGCAGGAGGATTCATTAGTGTGATGAAGTCCCAATATCTTGTAACTAAATCCTGGAGGATATTTAAATAAACCTATTGTAGCCTGGCTGCTCATGCTTTGAAATTAGTCGCAATTGTATTTTAATTCAAATTTGAATTGTGCTTGACTTCACTGTTGCGATGATATAGGTTATACAGTGTATTTAAAAATTTCTAACCACTTGTTCCTGGAATTCGTAATGGACAATTTTAACCTAATGATTAACCCAACATTATTCAATTGCACTTACTTGTATTGGTTTTTATTCAAAGGAGTAAATAAAATACCTAATAGGATGATATATTTATTACCATCGAAAATCTTAGTGCAGACAAGTCAACAATATACAACCATATTTTTTTTTCAATTTAATAATAACAATACTTATAAGTTAAAAATTAAAACAATCAAAAGGCATAAGTACACATTTTTTATTTGACTAGGGACATATTTGCCATTCAATACTGCTTTTTATATGAATATATTGATAATGTAGATTCACATGCATTATATAGTCAGCGGACAATACTGGATATACTGGATCTTGCTGTATTGGCGCTGTCTTCATCCGATTGGTCAGGAGATATACGTATGGCCTGGTACCATTGATTTGTTAAATCTGTCATTTGACTCTTGCAATCTTTTAATTCCTTAGAAGAAGAAAAGAGAAAATATTGAAACCATAACATTAGCAACTTGCGTTTTTATAATAATATATAGTCACTAGAAGACCCGATGTATAGGGCATGTCTACCAACTGATAAGTTGACAATAATGACAGTCACCCTGAGGATAAAAAATAACTATTCAACTGAAACAACAAAAAATAAAGACTAAATCAAAATCAAACTATTATTGCAAAAAAGCTTGTGTATCTCAGAGTGACTGACAGATGATGAAACATGGACTTTCCCCATATTATTAAAAAAATGCTGACACAATTTAATGGTCATTTTATATTCCTCAATACAAGGTATGAGTATGAATACTTCCTCATAGTTTAGAATGGATATCTTGAAGAAGGTAAGTAAATAGGGCATATCCACCAACTGACATGTCACTAATTGACAATTGCCCTGAGGATAAACAATTATTTTTATAGATTTGTAATTTGGTTGATTTGTATTAATTTAATGATCCTATCAATTATTATAATCAGTTATAAGTCTATTAAAACCTAGGTAATTAATACAATGTTGAAGAAAGCACCAAATCAAAATTTAATGAACAGAATCAAAATAACTATTAAGATCCACATGTTGTGCAAAAAACACTTGTTTATCACCATTGTGAGGTGGACTTGTCCTATTGTAATGAACAAAAATTAAAAAAATATTGACTTCAGAGTTTTTGTTACTGGATTATCATGTTTGTTTCATTAGATTATAATAAACAATTTGTTTAAATTTCATCCATAAGCAAACCTGGCTATCAAACAAAAAATATTTATAAATTTAAACAAATGTTTTCTCCTAAAATATTATAAATATGTCGATATATTTTCAAATTTTTTTCTTCAGTTATATGCGAAAGACAAAAAAAAATAAGTATATAAATGCTAGAATTTGTGACCTAGTTTAAAAATATCAAGTACATTAACAACTAGCAACAGTTTCAGGAACTGATACATTAATTATTATTGTACTGATAATGTAAAAAACTCTTATCAATCATTCATTTACAAGCCATTAATTTTGGAAATGTTTGTGACAAGTAGCTAATTTACAACTACCCACTTCTGAGTAAAATTCTGAAAAGAAAAAACTAATTCCTTTTAAAACCTGTTTCGGTTAACTAATATTAATTGTGCAGCATTGTAAAACAAATTCAAATTATAAAGTATTTAGTTCTCTTAAACAATTTTTAGACTCAACAGGCCATTTTTTCTTGCATGTACCAGGCATACTTTTTTACAGTTATAAGGTACCTCGACTGTACTACATGTATAAGATTTAGGTCCATTTTTCAAGTTATTCTCCACTTTCAGTATAAATGATAAATGAATGAATCATAGATTGAAATCTTTTTGTGATTATGTACAGTTTTAATCCACACAAATACAGCCCATACCTACTTCTACTATGGTTTTGTAAGTTGAAAGCCACAAGTACCCATACTAGGTATAGCATATTATATGTGGTAAACCAAGAAAAAATTACCTTATGAATATAAAATTGTTTAAATTAGGAACACAAAAACAGGTTATCAATAAAAGCCCATATAATTAATGTAACAAAATTACTAATTACCAGTTAAATTTTCCACAATCAACAATATATTTATAAATGCTTACAATATACTAACCTGCTGAGTGAACCTCCTGGTGAAAAATGGAATGAAATATTTCAGATCATATTTAGCAAAACCTCTGATCCTATCTGAAACAAAAGAAACCTCCACTTCTCCTTCAGTAGTCTCTGACAGATGTTCAGAATCCAAAGTTTGGCCCCATTCTCTCGTCTTACTTAAAGTAACTTCTCTATCTTTCTTACGTTTTTTAAGTCTTCTTGAAGGGTTTTTGGTAGCTTGCATAAACTTTAAAAGAGGCATAGTAGATCCTCCAAAGAATAACGTCGTTACTAATACAATAATTAAAGTAGTTGTAATTATCACATGCCTTGTCTCATCACTAAAATTAATATGAAGGGAAAGAGCGTAAGAAATAGCCCCTCTCAAACCACTAAACCACATTATAAACATCATCTTTTTGGTAATCTGATGTTCCCTAAATCTGTTAACTAAAATTGCCAAGGGAAATATATTACAGGCTCTTCCAAAGAGACATAAAATTATGCTCCAAATAATTAATGCAGGCTCTACTCTATGTTTAAAACTAAATAAAGCTAAACCTAAGTACGCAAATACACAAGTTTCTGCAATAAAAGCAAGGGTTCTAAGAGTCTGCTGCATGGTAATTTGAGTAACAGTAGAAAGATTAAAATGAGTATAATGGGACATTACTATACCACAGAATAAAATTGCCATGATACCAGACAAATGAATACCTTCAGCCAAAACATAAGGAGCATAAGTAAAAACCAACATCATTCCAAATTCTAATGATGGATTTTTTCTCAAATCTACATGCTTTAGTAAAAGAGCACTAACAAGTGCAAAAACTACTCCTAGAAGAGCAGAAGCAAAGAACATCAAACAAAATCTTTCTATACCCAAAACTATTGCTTCACCTGTATTCATATTCGGATTATTTGACTCTAAAGCTGCATTAGTTAAAACGATAGCTATAGCATCATTGAGTATACTTTCTCCAAAAACTAACATATTTAGAATAGGATCTACATCAAGAGCATGAAATATTGCAATTGTTGCAACTGGATCAACAGCTGAAATAAGTGAACCAAATGCAAATGATTCCACAAATCCCAGTTTGTAAACAACATCAGCCAATCCCAGAAAATATATACCAAAGCCAATTATAAAAGCAGAAATTGTTGTTCCAAATATTGCAAAAACTAATATAGAGCCTATATTTTGAAAGAAATTACCCTTATGCAAATTGTACCCAGATTCAAATATAATAGGTGGTAGAAGTATTAAAAAGAAAGCTGTTGGTGAGAAAGCTTCTTCTTTTCTCCAGTTACTAATATTTCTATTTGAAAGAGCATTCATAGTTAATCCAATCAAAGCTCCAAGGAAGACTATGACTATACTTTCTGGAACATATTTGAAATGTGTTTGAAGCATAAGATGTATCAACAATATACCTAAAGCAAGGACACATAATACAAAAAATATTGCCATAGAACTATTATGTTCATCTTCAGCAGCTTCTTTAGCAGGTAATACTGGAACTGGATCTGCTGTTTGTGATGTGGGTAAAACTACAGATCCAGAGTTGTTATGCTCTTCTTCAGCAATATCTATATGGACAGTGTCAGCTGCTTGTATGCTAGTTCCATTTTCTCCAGTTCCATTAAGATGTTTAGCTATAGTTGAATTATCAGGTTTCGCAGTCGTTGGTATCGTAGTACTAGAAGTGGTAAGTGAAATATTTGGTTGACTTATAGGATTCAATATTTCATTATCCTTTTGATTCTTTAGGTCCTGCTCTGAAACATTTCCTTTAGAAATTGGTGAATCATCTACATTCAAGGACGATGGATTTGCCTTCACTAGCGACGCAATATTTAAAAATAATATTAAACAAATTATAGAATTTGCCACACATTTTCTACTGTTAGATTTCATTGTTAGTAAAGTCTGTACATATTTTGGTTAAACTGTTAGTTCACTATTTTAACAATCACACTTTGAATAGATATTCGAGTAGTTTACATTGCAATTTATGTTAAACAAATCAACAATGGAGGAACTTAGATAACATTATTATGATTTGACATTTGATAAAAGTGCGTCTTATCAATATGTCACATGTCACACACAGAACAGAACACACATACAGAACTTCAACACAGAGTCGACGTTATTTGAAAAATATTGATATGTATTTAAAAAAAATCATTTATAATATATTAAAAATACAATAACAGTCTATCTAAGAAAAAAAAATCACACAGGTGTTGGTAAAATGTCTGTACTCTGCTAAAGAAGTTTCTGGCTTATGCAACACACATTACGTAGGTGCTCCCATATCAATTTATATTACAAATTTTTTGTATCACATGATAAAACTATTGATCAATAATTCGAATATATTTATCTTATACAAAATGATATTTTCGCGAGTATACATGTCGATAAACCAGATATTATGAATTTATATAATTGTTTACGTATACCTCTACCGACCTATCTACGAGTAGATTCCACAAAGTAAAGGATCCAAACAGTAAATTCGCTTTACAACTAACTGCATACTAAATTAATTTAATTAAATAATAAATAGACTTAAAATTTAGTGAGTTCTAAATAAAGATATAGATCGGTCTTGGCTATTTCCACTAAAATATAATTTATACACTTTTTTATTCGACATAGATACTTGGAGACAAACCATTGGAGTGATTGTACCTTGCTCCAATATTAGTTTGAATCGTGCATTTTTCAAAATATAACCTTCCCTTTGATTTATACTCACGACTCCTGACTCCATCAATAATATTAATATCTAGTCACGAATTTCCTCATAATTTTTTTGATACACGCAACGCGAGTTGATGTTACCTACATATTTTCGGTAGTGGCATGCCTTCTGAAGTTGAATCTTTTAAACGTAAGTATTTTGTTAACCATCTAGAAATATTTTAAATATCCACATTTTTATTTAATAGAGAAAATATTTTTTTAAGCAAACCCAAAATCAATGATCATTTTTCAAGCTCTACTCATTAGTTTAGAATTGCGGGGGGGTAAACGTTCCAAATTAAAAGGGGTATTCATTTTTTAGAATTTGAATATATTGTCGAAGTAAAAAAGGACGAACGTATATGTTTTGGTACTACTCTAAAAAGACGTACAAGTCCTATCGGAAATGGACTAACATCGTATCAAAAGCGACATGTACATGAACTTAATTCTAAAACAGGACCGGCTTATTACAGATCGGAAGTTTCAACATCACCTTTGATGAATAAGGTAAAGTATGTTCATACTTATGTGAAGTGACTAACTAAATGTCTGTTAAGAAAGACCCGTGCAGGCTTTGTATTGGAAATATTACCGAACAGATCCGTCTTTATATAATTTCAACAATATATTATTCATTTTTATTTGTAATATAGATATGATTTTTCAACTTTTGCAACATGAATCCACCCAACTTTGTGGAGATAGGTAGGTATATTAAAAACTTCGGTTTCTTCAAGTTTCAGTATATTGGAATTAATAGTGGGGAAATGGGGAAATATTACCACCAATGCAGACACATAAAGAGTGGGTTTTAAGTATGAAACGTTTAAATATAGTTGTTTAATTTTTAGATTTGCAGCAAAATAGGCACTGTTCCCCTATGCAGTAAAGTTCCTAGATTCAAAGAGAGAATTGGGCTTCAAATTCCTTCTCCTGGACGTTACAATACTTGCCAATTTCTTACAAAATTTAAACAAAATGCTTTTCCGTTTTGTACAAATAGTAAAACTCGAGAAAAACTATTAAATTCCAATCCAGGGTAAGTTATAGTTGTGTTACTTTATAACATATTAAACTATGATGTTTTCACAATGTTGATAGTCAGTGGTGGACAATAACATAATGAGGAATCAATTACTTTTAATCTTTTCATTCCCACTAGGTTTTTATCACGTCTATTTGAAAATTAAACTTTTGGATGATTTAAAAATAGTTTGCCATTTATGCTGTGACGTACATACCCTAAAAGAGAAGTTACTACTACAGAATGTGCACGCGAGCCTTGACCTAGCCAAACTAAAGTCACGGTTCCGGCACTGAGGCCACTGGCGGGCCCATTGTGCCATTCCTGCTACCTAGTCATCCATGAAGCCGAGCCCTTCAATAAAGGCCACAACCTTTTTCAGTGGATGCCTGCTTGTGTCCCCAGGAGCCATGACAGTGACTCCGAAGATTCGCCTGCGTAATACAGCCCAGTGTGGACACTCTAAGAGAACATGAACTGACGTTTCATCAGTCATGCCGCAACCCCTACATAGGGAACTTTCCTCTACTCCTAGATTGTAGAGGGGCTTCCTCATACAGCAGTGCCCTGTTAGGAGTCCTGCTATCTTCCTCAACCTACTCCTTGGTAGTTCAATAGCTGCCTCAGCGTGTCCATCAGTCCATCCCTTCAGTAGGAGTTTGGATTGTCTAGGACCCTGTAGGGCATTCCAATGAGCGAGGTGCTGGTTCCTCAGCCACTTCCTCGTCTCCTTGCGTATCGTTTGTTTTGTTAGGCCGAGGGTCGGGCCCGGGCCGCAGAAAGGAGCTGCCGCCGCTTCCGCAGCCAGTGCATCCGCCATTTCGTTGCCTTCAAAACCAGAGTGGGCCGGAATCCATTCTAGCCGCACTGCGTTCTGACTTGCAAGATCAGCAAATCGTTCTCGACATTCGTCAGCAAGTCCCGAGTTGATGGTATATCCACTCAGGGCTTTAATTGCTGCCTGACTGTCGGTGTATATGGTTATGCGTCGATCCACATAACCTCTGTCTAGGTTTATCTGCGCACATTCCAAGATAGCGTATATCTCGGCCTGATATGCAGATACACCATCACCCAATGGTATACATATTTGTGTCCTTGGGTTCCTAAAGTAAATTCCAGCCCCTGCTCTGTCACCAGAGCATGAGCCATATGTGAACCAGACAGTCCCATGAGGTTGTGTATTCGTCTCTTTATCCCAGGATTCTCTGTCCCGGATCATAGCTCTGTATGGGGTTGCGAAGTAGTACTTGCGCAAGCATTCGTCAGACGCTCTAGCCAGAACTGGAATATCTTCCAGGAGCCGGAGCCTCTTGACGTGTCTGCACTCTTCCCCTCTTCGCACGTATCCCAGACGCTTCATGCGCAGGAAAGCACTCCCCGCCTCAGCCTCGATCACATGGTGAAGAGGCCGAAGACCAAGGATCACTTCCATCGCAGCAGTTGGTGTAGTCTTCATGCAGCCAGTTGCACCCAAACTGACCACCCTTTGAAGGCGTGCCAGTTGCGATCTAGCCGTGACCAAGGTTACCCTCCGCCACCAGACCAGAGCCGCATATGTGAGCATAGGCAGCATAATAACTCTATAGAACCATATGATCGTTTTGGGGGTCAGTCCCCACCTCGGACCAATGGCTCTCCTACAGGCCCAATACGTGTTTGTCACCTTGCTTAGGCGACTATCAGGATGAGCCTTCCATGTCAGTGATTTATCAAGGATCACTCCTAGATACTTCACCTGTTCAACCACCGACAGTGGTACTCCATCAAGATTTAGACCCTCAGGTCTTATACCTCTTTTTTTGGTGAAAGCAACTATCTCAGCCTTGGCAGGATTAACTGCAAGTCCGTGTTCGTTACACCACCCATGTACCCTATTCAGAGCCCTTTGCATGAGGTCCCTGAGAACAGTAATGTGCCTTCCAACAACAAGGACAACGATATCATCGGCATACCCAATTGTTAGAAAGCCCTCACCGTTTAAAAGGATTATTAGCTCGTCAATGACTAGGTTCCACAATGTGGGCGAAAGAACTCTCCCTGCGGACATCCCCTAGCGACGATTACTTTTGCCACATGGTCTTTCCATGTGGCCTCTACTGTACGGTTGCACAACATGGCCCCAAGCCAGTGAGTGATCATTGGCTCTATTCCATGATTTGCCGCAGCCCTACACATGGATCCTACAGGGGTGCTGTCAAACGCCCCTTGTATATCCAAGAAAGCTCCCAGGGTTATCATGACATTTTCCAGCGACTTCTCCACCTGGGTTACCAGTTGGTGTAAGGCACTTTCAGTTGACTTGCCACACCTAAAAGCATGTTGGTTGTTGTGCAAAGGGTACCTAAGCCCAACCTTTTCCTTTATGTACCGATCAGCCACCCTCTCCAGTGTTTTCAGCACAAAGGATGTTAGGCTAATGGGTCTAAAAGATTTAGCCACCGTATATGTGGTACGACCCGGCTTGGGTATGAAGACTACTTTCACCTGCCTCCACTGTTCAGGGACATACCTACGTGCCAAACAGGCCCGAAAGATATGCACCAGAATTGTGCCAACGGCCTCTCAGCCTTGTTGAAGCAAAGCCGGGAAGATTTGGTCTTTCCCCGGAGACTTGTATGGTCTGAATGACCGTATCGCCCAAGTACTCCGCTCGTATGTGACTATTTCTTTTGCTAGAAGATAGTCCTCTTTACATGGTCGCTGTATACCTACATAACCCATGTCTGGACGCTCCCGCTCGATTCCCTCACAACCGGGGAAGTGTGTTACATAAGGGTTGACAAGGAACCCGATTCTGTCGTCTTCTTTTTTAAAATCGTTATTAAGTATAGTTTATGTTTATGTTGTTTAGCTTATATAGTGAAAGACTTAGGAGTTGTTTAAATTTTTTTCCGATTTATGTTGGATTTGCGGGAATTAGATTATTTTATAATTTTTTATTATTACCTAGAGTTTTCGTTAACGTATTTATAGTTAGTTTTTATGTTCATTAGTGTTAGATATTTTCCGTAAACTAATAGAATGACCAGGTTCGAAAAGGCAAATATACACACATGTATACCTAATTACTTATTACATCAAAATCTTCACAGCAATAGTACCTAACTAGCTGTAGTTTGTTTATATTATACCTAGCAGCCTCAAACCATAATTTTTGATTAACTTTTACTGAAGGCAAACTTTTTACGAGGCGTTGTAACTGTTGTGTTCGGACTGTATGATACAAAACAAGATTTATATGTGATATTAACATTATTCTAACTTGTGGAGAAAAACTAACTAAACTTAACTATAAAATATGAACACAATGCTTTTATTTTTTAATAATATTGAAACGTTAAATTCGTATAAACTGTAAACAAAAACAAACAAAACAGAGTATCTTCAAGTTCAAACTCGAAATTCGAATGGCCTTTTTGTAACTGTTCATAAAACACATAATCAGAAAGCGGGTAACTTCTTCAGGATTACGACGTATCTGTAGTGAAAGTTGCAAATATTTAGGAATTCTTAATTTCCCAGTTTTTTCCTGAAACATTCGGGTTTTTTGCAAAAAAGTACTGATATTTTTTTGAATAAAACATCAAATACCGGATGTCGGCTTAACACCCCATATGTGATTTCATTTTCCAGGCCACAAACTTACAATGTGAATAAAAAAATTTGCCGAAGAACATTGATTAAGAATAATTTTGGAGTTCCAGAAATACTTCACGCTGTGGAAATGTTTTGCATAAATAAACCTGTCGATGCCTGTCAAAAGTGTGAACAGGTTTGCGAAGGTGATTATTGGCATAAAAATTACACGATTTTCCTTTGTAGTTTATGCTGGAACGAAGAATTAGAAACGAATGAAATATACAATAAAAAGAAGTTAAAGGAATTTAAGGTATAGTTTAATTTATAGCTTTGTTCTTAAAAGTCAGAAAAGGTCAGAGGCACGCGGCACGCGCATTAAGAAACAATTTGGAAGTTGGTGATTGAGAGACAATTCAGAAGTCAGAAGCATGCGCATTGTGATTTTGTTGAAAGTGACAGATTCAGGTTATTTATTTGGATTTGAATAGTTTATTTAACTGTGAAAGAAATAACAAAATGGCAAACCACTTC